>JACJUY010002252.1:15783-57744 GCA_014220935.1 Platorchestia sp. MABIK | reverse complement strand
AGTAGCAATTATGTTCTTACGACACCACAAATTTTGTGAGCCTTATATGATGCGAGTAGCAATTATGTTCTTACGACACCACAAATTTTGTGAGCCTTATATGATGCTAGTAGCAATTATGCTATTACGACACCGCAAATTTTTTGAGCCTTATATGATGCGAGTAGCAATTATGTTCTTCAAGAGCAACTAATTTGGTCTGTTCTCTATGAGAGAAATTTCAATTATCTTTTCACGACGTAACAAAGTTGTCAAGTCACATATGACGTAAATAGCGTTTATCTTGTTACGACACTACAAATTTTTCAAGTCGTACACGATGCAGTTCACATCTGGTAACTACTTGATGAGGGAAATTGATGACCTGAGATTCAAGTTGGGAAATGTATTATGGAACGAAAATATTTATCGATTATTCTTTAAACCATGGTAATCCAATCATTTTTAAATGCAGCAATAAGTTGAAAAATTCATTTAAAAACATATTTCCCAAGTAATAACGATGAACTCATTGCCTATGTACAGTTGTAGGCAGTGCTCTTTCTCAAGATCTCATCCGAGAAATCTCATCTGCCGCAACAATTAAACTCTGAAGGATAACTATTCTCGTCTCCCGGGCACGCAAAATTGCCTTGCGTCACACAGTGCTGATAAACAGTCAAAGAATCACTCACAAATTCATGCCGGCTAGTATTTTCAAGATGAAAAAATTTTTTTTCGATTCATGCTATGCGCTCGTAATTTGAGCCACTTGTTTTGAATCAGCCTGCATGTCTCTATCAGATAAGCCTGACGTCGCTACCAAATGCGCCCTCTCAACTGTTGTCAAATGCAACACCAATCCGATCTCTACACGGATGTACTTGCAGGGGCAGCCGCTTCAAAGAAAACGCCCGCGGTGCTTTTTAAAACGTTACTCACTTCTATCCTCTGACTGAAACTGAATTTAAAAATTCGAATCTTGAAAACAAACCTTCGGGAATATTGAGTGTGTTTTTGATGTTTCTCAGATGAGTCTTTCGAATAGTTTTGAATTTGTATCGCTTACCAGTGTACTTGCTTCTTTCATGGGAGCCTCACGGGGTCGAATCGTTCACAACACGCGAAGAAATAGCGACATGAAAGAATTTCTCATCATTTTTGTACGGATGAAATGTTTGAAACACAGCTCATGCAACTGATAAAATAAATCTCTTCCAAAGGAAAACTCTCGATCAGTAACCAATTTCAATGAAAATGAAAAGATATAGAGAATCCCTTTAGAGCAAACTCATAAATCGAAATCATCTTCAACTAAGCGTGAAAATATTTAAAAACGGCATAGAATGCCCATGCAAAAAATATAAATCTTCACTAGAGAGATAAAAACAAACTAGCGAATTACTTTTTAATGGAGAAGTGCTATGTTTACGCAGAGCACGACTCCTGAAAGTCGAGCCCACACAATTCACGACATAAAACATTTCTGACAAACCGCCAAGACGCGCACAACCGTTGTCGTTGCCAAGAGAGGTGCAAACTTATCTCATGCTTGTTCTCAACAATCCACCGTTACGCCATGCATTCAAACACCTTATTAACAGCAGAGAATCGACCCCACACAGGGAGCATCTTAACTCGCCCTCTCGGACGCACACGACTAGTACTTAAACTTTACGAGGGCTTGCAACGCGGCCGTCGACTGCGACGCATATAAGCATTAAGTTATTTCGAGAGTTTCGTGGAGAGGGAAAACTGTACCGCATGAAACACGTAAAGTTTCGCTTCTTTTCTGGCCAGGCAACGTAGCAGAGAACTATTGCACCGTAGCTATTCAGATGCGGTCAATTTTCACGAGCCTGAAGTGCCTCACGCGGTCGTAGATAGCTCACTAATTCAGTTCTCTCTGTAAATTCATAAGTCCATTTGTGTAACGAGTTTTTTTAGCTCTACTGTTAAGAGCTTTTTGTCTATTTAAATAAAATGGAATTAAAACCTTTTCGTTCTCTGTTTATCGGCAACGTAAAATTCAGTTTTATGTTTTAATTAAAGCCCCTGTGGACTTAGCAGTTATAGTTTCAGCATTATTCAATTTTGTAAGAGATTAACAGTAATATGCCGTGGTTCTTCGCGATACTTTTTTGTAACTTATTGTTCATTAAAGCTTCACAATGGCAAAAGGCAGAAGTAAAATTTGTGGCCTTTTATCATGAATGATTACTGGAACATTTGTAGTAGGATGAGCTTTTTTAGCGATGACGTCCACAAAAATTTGTCGGTATTGCTAGAAAACTATTTCTAAATAGTCTGAATTGATTTACTTATTTTTTTAGAATGAAATCTTAGACACGTAAAAAAATTTCATTTACCAAAACTCTAACTCGAATATTTTGGGGAAGTAGTGATATGAAATTTTTTTATCCTTGGAACCGTGTACTCACACACATGCACACACACTACACACACACTCACACACACACACACGCACACACACCCTCACACTCACACACACACACACACATACCCACACACACACACACTACACACACACACTCACACAAACACACACACACATACACACGCACAAATTGGTCAGCCTGTAGACGAGAGGTCTCCAACTTGCTCTGTTTTCATTTCGCCACAACCAGATCCTTCGTACGATTTTGATCGAAAAAAAATCAATGGATCCCCAGTGATACAATAACGTGTTCCTATAGAAACCTGTCGGAAAGAGATGAAGAAAATGACCTCGGCAAAGCACGGTCCTGATCTCTTTTTGTGTCAGGAAATTAAATAAGTTCCTTCTTCTGAGGAGGCCTGATCGATATTTATTGAGACAGAACACTTGAAATTATTTCATTTCATAATTAGAACCTCACGAAAGAAATGTAAGAAACAAAAGCATAAAAAAGGCATGAAATGTATTCATGAAGAGTGAAAAAAATAATTTATCATGTTTAGATGGGTTTGAAAATTGGTTACGAATAAACGAATGTTTAATGATTATATTTCATTTCATCATCAGTAATTCGATGGAAAAAAGTGTATTTTAGATTCGGTAATGGTTTCTGATTACATGCGACCTCGATTGATGGCAGGTGCGATCAAATGTCATTTTAAATAAATACAACACATAACATAATATGTTATGGAAAAATTCCTCCTACCCTTATACAGAATTAATATCACTGTTGACGTTTGAACCACGTCCCCAGAGAGGAACAATGCACGGCGCTACTCTTAATTGAAACAAAGAGGCAAGGCCAAAAAATTGCTTTATACAGTTTTTCTGTAAAACTCTAAACAGCATTATACTTCCACTTGTATTCTAGGTTGCCGAAAGTTTGGATTCAGCCCCTATCCAACCATCAGTGTTATTTTTAATAAATTTATTTGGAGAAGAAAGTTTCGTTGTAGAATATTTTTCCGAAATTTTTGTTAAACAATGGAGGTAAAATGACGCATAAAATGTGACTGTATAATTTAAGTGCCGGAATGATATTCAAGGTATACGATCCATTACCCAAAAAGCCCTAAACTATCGTTCGTTTGAAAATCTAGCAGGTTCTATTGATGAGTACTTAACTTGATCATTCGTACCTGCATGATAGTATTGATATTGGAAATAGTTTGGGATTCAGCACTACTCGTAGATATTAAAAAAGTGAATCATAGACAATAATTATTTCGACGTAGAATTTTAACCAGCAATGACTTTATAAAACTATGCGAATAAAACCCCAACTTTCTAAGCTTACCACAGAGAGCTCCCTCAGAGGGTTACACATTTTCCTGATAACCAAAATTATAACAGAATGTAATTCGAAAATGAATGTTTGAATCGTGATGACTGTTCTCGACATCTACAATAAATCATTAGCATATCATGAAAGCAATTAACTTTTGATAAGTATTTATAAATTGTTGATGAAAAAACGGTTTACTCAGTACCTATTGAAACCAATTAACTTGAAGAAAGTGGAAGGATTTTCATTCTTGTGTAATGTTAGGGCAACGTTGTTAGATGACAATTTGTAAATAAACGAATTTAGATTCCTGAGAGTGAATATCAGGGTTGAAAAGCAGACGCTAGAGTGAAATTAATGTGGAGACCCCCAACAACACGCTCTGCAAAGTTTGCACTAAGGACTCTAGTTGTTGAGCCCACGTATTCGAGGGAACAGCGAGAATCAAGTTTTCCATGACAGCTTTTTGTCATCGTACCCAGTTTTCAGTGTAGTGAAATTTTATCCTCAATATTTAAATGGGAATCTGTTTTTGGGTTGATTCGGTTCTAGAGCATCATTTTCGAATAGTGTAGACTGTTTGAGGGCAATAAGTAACTTTTGAGTGGATAAAATGAGATAACTTGAACAGTACACTCTTGCTGAAAAAAGCAATGCAATATTTTGGAAGTAAAATCATGAATCTGTATTTAATCTGTTTCTAGTGTGTAAATTTTGTCATCGTGCATTACAAATCGAACTAGCGATTTTTACGTAGCTTCAATATTTTAACGAAATGATAACCGGAAAATTCAAGAAATTACAAACGTCTTCATTTCAAAACAGCATTTGGGGAAGCCATTTTGAACAGCACAACTTTCCTCAAGAGCCTTCCTCCTCCGTCGCAACCAAGAAAAGCACAAACGTGAGCGTAGATTACAACTGAAATTGTAATCTACTTCTTCTGGTGCCTCGGCCTCATTAAAAGAAGAAGATCGTCACGGGCGTGTCCAATTTCGCAGAGAGCCACAGCAACAAGCACAGCCTGCCAAGCCGTGGAGGTCGCCTGCATTTGGCAGCTCCTCGGCAGCTGCTTTCATCCTTCACAGACTTCTCTAAAGAATGTGATTAGCAGGATAATACTTGAACGCTGGGGCTTTGTGCGGCGCTCGTCCCTCGAGTGAAACCGAGAGCGTCTTTAAGTCTTCATGAACGCCCCAGTTAATTGCCTCTCTGTTTTCCTGCGAGTGTTCATTACGCAGTTGTGTTTTAAAAGGCGTAGCTCCCTCCTTGTGCTTATGATTTTGAAGAAAAAGAACGGTCTCATTACGCAGTTGTATTTTAAAAGGCGTAACTCCGTTAACACGCTGTTAATTTCAAATAAAATTTGTGTCCCCGTGGCGAAGCTGTAATTTAGAAAGCGAAGTAGTGTTTTTACGATTGTGACTTCAAAGAGAAATTACGTCCTCGTAACGCAGTTGTGTCTGAAAGCAGAAGTCTTAATGCAATTTCAATTTTAAAGAGAAAAAATCACGTCCTCTTTCCAAAGTTGTATTTTGAAAGATGAATCCGTTTTATTAAGTTTTGATTTCCAAACAAACGTCTGCCTTAACTGTGTAATTGCGTTTGAAAATCGTCATCGTGCGTTTTTTTTTCAACTACATCCTTTGTTTCCAGCTTGGTTTGAACGCTATTGCTTCCTTATTAGGCTGAAGGAAGAATTATGTTTTTTTTGCATAGATGTGTTTTAAAGAATATCGCTTCTCCTTTGCAGTTTGGATTGCAATGTATAATTGTGACCTTTTCACACACTTGTTTTCTAAAGGCACCTGAGGCTTATGATTTTGAAGAGGAATTGCATCCTTTTTGCGGGTTTTAGGAGGCGTTATTTGCCATTGTCATTGTGCATTTGGATTTAAAGGAATTGTATTTTCTTCGAGCACTTTTGTTTTTGAATACAAATTTTCATTACTAATCTTTTAATTTGAAAATGAAAAAGTCTTTTTTGACGAATTTGTGAATAAAAAACTATTTTTTTCAACGCGAATATCGTATAAATCAAGTAATTAACTTTAGAGTAAAATAACATTCTTTTTGCGCTTTTACCACAATAGAGGGATTCCTTTTTTGCCCATTCGAGTTAGCAACGAGCGGCTTCCCCCGTTCCATCATGACTTAGAGGGGAATCAAAATTTCTCTACCACTTCCTTGTAGAACAGAAATGTTGTGTCCGCTGTGTTTCAAGTCTCATTGAGGAAGAGCGTTACCTTGACGCTGTTAGGTTTCAGTAAAAGCTAACCTGTTGTCAGTACAGAGACGAAAACCTTATGTGGAAACAGGGTATTGGCAAAGACACAGAGCATTAACAAGCTTCTCGTTCAAATCTCCACACAAGCCTGACGCATTCCAAACCGTAACTTTTCACCATCTCAATCATTTCTTCGGATCAAATATTTGTTCCGCGACAAAGCATGCACCTGGAATAGCAAAACTTGACAATGCGTAGCTGATCTCACAGAAGATTCAATAAAGCCGCTCGGTCAAAGCACGAACACAATTAACTCCATTCAAACGTTTTGTGAGCGCCGGTACTCTCAGGGCAATACACCTCCGAGAAACACAAATCAATTAATTCCAGGGTTTTTTCACTGACGTTTCTTTAAAGCTCCGTCTGCCGATAGCAGGAGGGACGATAGCAGTACGTATGCGCTACATTGTTTATGCTGGGCAATATCGTAACACGTTTCTGTAAAAATAACCGAGACAAAAGGCCGCCTTCCCACGCATGTGTGTGTAGGTACTCGTACTGTGCGAGTTGTATTCATACAGCTTGTAGTAAAAATCTCTTTGGTTACAGAGCTCGTGCTTTAATTGTCTTAACAGCGCGTCGATAAGAAAACCCTTTCTCCCATATAATTGGGGCCCTTCGGAGTCTTTAGTTTACCCTGTCTGAGGAGTCAAACTATGGGCGGCTAAAATGAAGGCAGATCAAGTATTCTATGAGTTATATCAGCCTTATATTTGTGCAGAGTTTTCTCGTAAATCTTTTGGTCAGCGAACACAGAGTAGTAGATGATGTTTTGTTCCATTAAAACGTTGGAGCCATTGCTTCATTGTCATTGTATTGCGTTATAGAAGAAAATTTCATTGAAGTCTCATACTTTAATTCCATGTTTTGCAGAATTCTATTACAAAACAGTTGAAGACCACTTCGATACTTAAGCTCCTAGGCAATCACCCAACTCTAATCCATTCTACTCTAACCTATTTTTGTTCACTAAAAACTAAGTATTAATTATTACATCTGTAATGAGTTTTCATTGTGTAAACATTTGTTTTTGTACCTACAGTTCATAATATTCACCGAAGATTTTTATTGTAAGAACGTGAAAAAAATAGAATATCTTTTTTTGCAACAGAACGATTCAAAAGCTTCATTCGTCTAGAAACGAATCTCGGGAGCGGCAATAACGATTCGGAATGGAGACAAGTGCACCTTTTCTTTTAATCTTTATCCAAAAATGTAATAGTGAATATATGCACTCAAAAAGTTGCACTGGTTTTCATTAATGAAATATATTATCCATCCAAAATCTCGAGCAGCAACTCGTTATTAAATTCTTCCATCATTCCCAATAAATTTGTGATGGCAATTTTAGGGAAAATTGCCTAGCTGAGAGAACCATCTTCCACTTTAAAGTGAAAAGGAGAGAACTAAAAATACCGTATAACATATTTACTCGAATTAAAAATTGCAAGTAAAACAATAAAATTGAACGTTTCGAGCATTCGCTCATCTTCAGCAAAACACAAATTTACCTGAAAAAACATGAAATGAATTAGAAAGTTAATAAATTGAAAAAACAAACAAAACTTATAGTTTTTGAACTCGACTTATAGATTCTCATATTGGTAAATTTTTGGAAAAAAAGTTCAACAAACTGCCTTCTGTGGAATCAATCTGTGAGGACATTCGCTTTGTTTCGTTTCCGTATTTTGGTCCCCAGTCGGAAGAAATGAAGAAAGAAATTTTAGATTTGTTTGTCAAATACTTTCCGGGCATAAACTTTAAGGTGGTTTTAGTTAATAGCTTCAAAATAGGCTCATTTTTTCGTTTCAAGGACATTCTTCCTACCGCGATGCAGGCCTCCCTAATTCACAAATTTTGTTGTGCACGATGAGCATCTGAGTACGTCGGCTTGACGTCGCGTACTCTAGGCTGTAGGGGGGCCGAGCATAGAGGTAGGAGTTACCGCACCGGAAATATTTTAGCTAGTCCTTCACATTCAGCTATTAGGGTTCATTCAGAGCATTGCAATTGCCCGTTTGACATCAGTAATTTTAAAATTCCAACAAGATCTAAATTTGCCTCCGATTTAAGGATTTTAGAGTCTCTCTTCATTTTAAGAGATAAGCCGATTTAAACAACCAACTTAGTTCATTTCAGTTGTCAATAGTTAACAGGTAGTTTTTAAGGATAGTTTTTGTTATGTTTGTTTTTTCAATTTATTAACTTTCTAATTCATTTCATGTTTTTTCAGGTAAATTTGTTTTTTGCTGAAGATGAGCGAATGCTCGAAACGTTCAATTTTATTGTTTTACTTGCAATTTTTCATTTGAGTAAATGTTTTATACGGTATTTTTAGTTCTCTCCTTTTTACTTAAAATCAGGAAGCCTCCCGATAACTTTTTTGCACATCTTCCACTTTTGTAAGGCTTGAGTATTCCACTCAAATGTTCTGTGCGAACTTTAGTCTCTAATTGAATAATTTAATTTCATTTCGAATACTCTTTAAGTACGCTTCGCCCCTGATTTAAGCACACTTTCCATCAAATCTAACGCACTGAAGTATAAACGTATAGACAAAATTAACGCAACAGCGAACAGTTTAGTAATAACATTAGAGAGTGCAGCTTTTCTACGTCGACATACCAGAGCAAGACGATTCTTTTATGGCTGCTCCTTCTATATAGTTTTTCTTCTTCTCAGAAACGATTTTCAACGATCGTTAGTTAATTTTTCAAAACTCCTTTGTCATTTTCTGGTGCAATTTTTTCTCGAATAGCAATAGTAGAAGTAAAATCAATTTGAAATGGAAACAAGAAACTTGAGAGAAAAAAGACATAAAGAAAGGCTGCAATACAAGTGATTTGCATTTCATGAAATCGAACTAAGAACTCTATTATAAGACTGAATACGATCTTTAGCTTCTGTTAATGCTCATATAGTGCAACACTTGCGCCTCTGGTATCATTTTCAGGCTATTTCTGTTTTACCAAAATGTTTCAGTGAGAAAAATCCATTTTAGGGCATTCCTTTTTGTATGGCTTAACCCCTCTACATCAGCGAAGCTTAAATGAATTCCACAGGTGAAAAACGCTGGGACAAGAATATTTGCGTAATTGTAAAACATTTCACAAGGAAAATGTTTAATACAAGTTCAAGAAGTTCTTTATTTTTTCGCATTTATACATTTGAAACACGTGAAAACTCCGGAGCAAAACTATTTTTTTCCATCGATGATTAGGTAGCATTATTACATAGTTCATCAAGCACAACGTGCTTGCTGCAGAAGAAACAAAAATCATACAAGAGTAGACAGCCCGCTGATGAAGCCTTGCTGCTCCCCTTACAATGAAAGCAAAAAGTGGGAGCAGCAAGCGAGTAAAAAACACACATGCAGGCCCCACATTCCACGTGCTGCTTAATCACATTTCATGCTCACCAAACGCGCATCAAAGGCAAATAATAAAAGCACAAAGATGCGCTGCTCAGGCCGCCTAACAGCGTTATGTCCGGCGCGCCGGCCGACTGCCAAGTGTAGATTTTTTGCTGGTGTAGCCACGCTCGGCCGCTCCCGCCACGCTCCCGAAACAATACACCTAAAAACGGATCGTTAAGCCCCTTCAGTCAGTGCAATTAAAGCATAATTTTACGAAAAGGGGTGCTCATTCTCCTATTAAAAACCACCGGCATCTTATTCCGAGAATTTAGTTAAGCGGCCGGCGAAGCGTTTGGTGTTGGGTCCGAGATGTTTTTTTTGGGGATTTATGAGAAATTCGTTTAGCAGTCACGCTAATCGTGAACTATCATATTCATCTGACTAGAAATTACTTATTCTTTCTAACAGATACTGAATTTGCAGAGTGAATCGATCATTCAATTTTTAGCCATGAAGCCGACTGTAAACTATAATCTAAAGTGGAATTATCGAACATCTATTTTTCACCACAGCTGTTGTGCAAACTTAACGTTTGCTGTTAAAATCAAGAGCGAATTTTCAGATGGCGACGAATGAAACAAACCCCAATACATGGAAAGAAAAGTATGTTTTCATTGGTGTTGTACATTATCTATTACAAATATTGAGCTAAATATTCATCCCGAATTTTTTCGGATCGTCTACATTTAAACATTTTTATGCATTAGTTGGCTGAAAAGATGATTTTTTTAAGTGAGTCTAACGAGCACGCTTAATATAATACCTTGAATTAATCCCATGTAATGAAAATATATAAAATAAAATTTAACCCATGTTGTTTTCCGACAACTGGTAAACTTTCGTTGAAGTTGTATGGTTGCAAGTGAACCTTCCCTGCAGAAATCGTGAAGTTCTGTGGGAAGCAGCTCTGTGAAAAAACGAGCAGCCACAAAACGAAGTCACATACTGCTTTGAAATTAATGCATTTCGATCAACTCTGACGAGTACGAGAGTGCTGACACTCTTTTTCTCTTCAGTGATATCATTACAGCGATCATTAGTGGATTCAAATATGTGCATTTCGGAGAAACGTTTGTTAGAAAAAAAACTGTGAAAGTGATCACTGTACTAATGGTGGAATATATTAACTATTATCAGAAGGCTTTTGTCTTCTATCCAGTTCCAAAGTATTAATTTTTCCGTTGAGGTTAGATAAACTAACAGTGTACAAGAAAGAAGTATTAAATTTACCCTGTGGTTGTACATAGAAATTACTTACACATAAGATAATACTTTCCATGAATAAATTTATTAATCGCTTCTACTTAAGATTTGACTTATAGTTTTTCACTAATTAAGTTTGTTGCCAGTTTCTTTACATATGTTTGTGTTTTTATGCATCTGGAAGAGGCACAGAGTCCCAGCATTTCAATATTTCCGAAAAACTGACAGATTTGGAGAAAAAAAATGGATAAAAAGTGATATAGAATAGACTAATAATTTCAGCCTGAGTGTGGAGTCATTTTACGAAGCTTATTGACAAATGTTTTATTGTTTAGACATTTTGGCTACTGAAGCACTTAACGAAAAGATGCATTATTCTTGAATAAGAAAATAGATCCTTCAACGTTCAAAACTAACTCTGGGGACTCGAATGTGTTTCGATAAAACGTTTTCTTCCATGACTGTTTCTCGACTTACACATCTCACATCAAGGATAATTTGTTAACATATTTTATTGCAGAAGAAGGTACGTACGAATAATAGGATCTTGAATAAAATGAAAGCGCAGAAAGAATGAATATATCAATTAATTCACTCTCGATTGAACAAAACGAAAAATTTCCCTTGTTTCTTTATCTATGAAACCTTGATACGGTCTGATAGCTAACGTGAATATTTGAATCAAAATACACACATGTTTGGTTAAAATTAAGTAATCAAGTCTAGAATTTCATTTCATTTGGTTATTGACCGGTGCAATCATCTGGAACTTGCTCAAAGCTATTAAGTTTTCTATTATTTCAATTTCGGTTTATTTCATTAGCCAATTTCTGACAAAAAAAATTTCAACTTTAAACTAAGACCACACAAATCAGCATTTGCGTCACTTCTGACAAATTACTAAGATAGCAGAAGCCCACGACAAAAAAATAATCAGCATTCACAATATCCATCTCAAGAAACATGACAAAATTAGGGCATTAATTACGAGACTCATGAACACAAGTACTCAAAATTCAACGCCAGCAAATTGATTCAATGAAATTGATTCCGTTTCCAATGAGTTTCATTAAAATCGTTGACTAAAATTTCGGCAGCGGGTCGACGAGTTCTGACACTTCATTAAAACGGCATCAGGATCGACAGGCGCCGTCCAGCGCAGCGGTCGCGCGAGCTTCGCTCCAAGACTCGTAATGGACGGGCATGCACCGAATTCTCATCTCTGGCCCGCTGTTTTGTAGCTCCGAAAGTCCCGAGAAAGTAACGCGTGTGATGGACGCAAATGTGTCCATTTGGAATTAATTCTATCGATTGGTATCGAGTTACATTAGTTTGGGAATAGCAGTAATGTATTATGAGGAAGAATGCAAAGATTTTACGGTATGTGATGGATAATTTTCGAAGCACTTGAGTTTTGTGGTTTCAGAGGATAGTTCGAAGTTTTAAATGACGAATAAAATTTCAAGACAAATTACATTGTAAAAATTCAAGCAGACGCTTGAAAATGAGTTTACGAGCCTGATTATATTATCAACTTGATGCTCATCAAAACAGATAAAAAAGATGGAACTGAGAAATGGCCACAAAATTAAGATAATTCAATAATTTTAAAGCTTATATTGAAGAAGTCATCCACAATTCTCGAAATCAAGAACCGCCTGAGTTTTGGCATTACAAAGCCTTTTCCCACTGTTAAAGTGAAACAATGAGCTCATTTGTACGAAGGTACCTACTTAACTGAAATGCAACATTGTGAGACATTTAGACGAAGATACCTACTTTAACTGAAATGTAACTTTGTGAGACATTTGTACGGAGATACGCACTTAAAATTTGTTCGAAGATACCTACTGAACACTTGTTTGAAGGTACCTAATTAACTGAAATGTATCTTTGTGAGAAGATCAAAGTCTACTACGAAGCTATAGAAAAGTGACATCTAGGATATCGTTCAAGTGAATTCTAGAGCGGGTTCGATTAAAGCACTTGAAAACGTTTCAATTTTTTTTGCGGAAAGCATGTACGAAAATAATTTTATTTCTTCTCCGTGAATAATATGAAAAATTTCGTGGGCAATGATACATACATTTTTTCGCAAGAGGACATTAAAATTCTTCGCCATAATACATAACAATTTTCAAGGGCGAATATTGCTGACAAATTGAATGAAACACTTGTATATAATGAATAGTTTTTTCCGGTATAGTTCCCAAGAACCATATGCAACTCTCTAATATAACTGAATACTTTCACTTCATAACATTTTAGCACTACTTTTATCGTTTTCATAAATTCACGACCACTGATGAAAACGAAGAATTTTCTCTTTTTCTTTTAAGACAACGACAGCGCAGCGTAGTAACACACACCCACCCCCCACGACAGCACCTGAGCTACTGAATACCGTGAGGGTTGCCCTCTCTCTCTCTCTCGCTCGCTGCTAAGCACCCTCAGGGCGTACATGGCGAGTTATAAAAAACGTTCTTCGTCGTTCAAGTGACAAGATAATTGGCAGGAGTCATACTTATTTTTGCTCAAAGAACACCATGTGAGCAAAAACATGTAACATGTGGAGACTGTTAGTTTGAGAAGGACTTCAAAAGTGTGTATTTTAGCGGTGGTTATAGTCAGTCACGGCGTGCGTCTCCCTCTGCCATAAAACAAGTCGTAAAATCCTTATTTCACTTGGAATTTAGCTCATACTTCTCAGCAGGCTTTGTTTCAGAATCTTCAATCCTCTCGAGCCTACGAGATTTAATTAAGTTGTACAAGCACTTTTTTACGTAAAGGAATCAAAACCAAAATGCTCTAATTACCAGCAAGTTCACCAGAGTCATGGTGTCTGAAATTAATATTAAGCTCAACGATATGGAAGTTGATATCCTTATTCTTCCACGCTTAAGCGCGAACGTTGTCCGACTACATCGATCAACATAATAACCTGTAACTTGACTAGTTTCTGTCGTCATGTCTTATTCTATTTAAGTCAAAATGTAACTATTATTTACTATTCAAATAATGAAGAAAATCTTGGTCACTACTGGCAGATTATTTTCGTGTGCTTTCATTATTGGTAAGGCCTAAGATCCGAGTCATATTTTCAGATAAGTTGTGCCTGGCGGGCGGACGAACCAGAGTGCAGGTATCTGATCTGCTTCTGATTTAGCAGCCGTGCAGCGATTGAGATCTTCTGATCTAGCAGCCGTGCAGCGATCGAGATCTTCTGATCTAGCAGCCGTGCAGCGATTGAGATCTTCTGATCTAGCAGCCGTGCAGCGATTGAGATCTTCTGATCTAGCAGCCGTGCAGCGATTGAGATCTTCTGATCTAGCAGCCCTGCAGCAATTGAGATCTTCTGATCTAGCAGCCGTGCAGCGATTGAGATCTTCTGATCTAGCAGCCCTGCAGCGATTGAGGCCTTCTGATCTAGCAGCCCTGCAGCGATTGAGATCTTCTGATCTAGCAGCCGTGTAGCGATCGAGATCTTCTGATCTAGCAGCCATGCAGGCAATCGAGATCTTCTGATCTAGCAGCCCTGCAGCGATTGAGATCTTCTGATCTAGCAGCCCTGCAGCGATTGAGATCTTCTGATCTAGCAGCCGTATAGCGATCGAGATCTTCTGATCTAGCAGCCATGCAGGCAATCGAGATCTTTTGATCTAGCAGCCCTGCTAATCGAGTTCTGATCTAGCAGCCCTGCCCATCGAGTTCAGATCAAACCGCCCTGCTAATCTAGTTCTGATCTAGCAAGCCTGCCAATCGAGTTCAGATCTAGCAGCCCATCAGCATATAACTGACTGAGAGCCAAAAAGTTAACCTCCATAGCAAGGAAGGTATAGGCAATGAATTTAATTATGTCATCGTTTATTGATACATGCTTTCTCTATCAACATTCATGGATGGAGAAACCTCCGTGGTGTTGCGTAGGCGATAATGATCTCTCAATGCAAAGCTAAAAATTTCTGTTAGATTTGATGGAACTTTGAAGTTTATGGACTACATACTGATGAGAGAAATCTCGAAGTTGAGTGTACAGTAGACTAAAATGTGCACCAAGTTCTTGAATTTACTTAATTTAACAAAACCATTACAACATCTTTCATGACTGACCCAGTATTAGGCTTGTTTGATTTGATTAGTTTACGATATTTCCAATGGTCGAATTTTTTTCTAGTTAAGCTTTCGAAGCTCTCGTATATTCAGTATTCGTAAATTTTAAAAAGCATTTTTGTTAACAGCAGAATATTTTAGCATTTAATCCGTTTATTAGTAACAAATTTTAAAGCCATGTTCAATTTAATAACAAACCCCCATTCAGAAGGTGCTAATCGAAAACCGATTTTTCATTCGATTAATGAATCCATTAAACTCGAAACCAACTTCGGTGGGGTGTTCCTTTGATGAAGAGACACTCGTACGTTTTTCATTGGAATCCCACGAGTCCATTTTTGAGAGTAATTTCTTCAATATTAGTAAAAGCGCAAAGATCACTTCCATAAGGAATATTACCTTGAAATGTCACTAGTTTTTTTTTAATATGTTACAATACGTTCACATTAACGGACTGGCGGATTAACTCGAGGCCAAACAATCATTGGTCACAATGAGATCGATTGTTCGAGTGTAGTTTCTGGTGTGCTGTAAGGAAGTGTCTAGGATGAGAATTGAGGATATGTTTGGAATGCATGGTTATTTTACTCAGTCGCTCAAAAATTAGGGCTCATTTTGTTAGGAAGAAAGGAAGAAAAACATCTGAGAATCTCCTCTCGGTGACGACACCTGGATTTCACAAGCAAAACCTATTTTGAATACACGAAATAACCTCAAAATAAACACACAGAATGAAGAATAACTCGCTATCAAACAATGCCTGTTTTTTGAGTCGTTTTCATCAATCCAAATGTTAATCTAATTATCGTTAAATCTGAGAAAACGAAAAGAAATTGAAAATTGTAAGGTCAACGCCATTGTAAAATATTAAGTTAATTGACCTGTGAATTGGCAGCGCACCCGTAACCGCATGTATGTATTTACACGTTCACACGTCGAACTCAGGGCACCGAACATTTCATTCTTGATTTTGACTAACCTAAGACTTGACGAGACCCATTGACATATTATCAATCAGATACAGAACTTACAAACTTTGCCGCAAAATTTCAATAATTGAAGCTGCGTGTGCGCTGAATGAAGGGTTGACTAGCGTAAATTGGCCGAAACTTCCCTTTGCGATGCAAAATTTTCAGGTGAACCAAAACGAGAAACAGAAGCAGCGCGCCTCTGTCTTAACACAGTATCGATTCTACAAAGAAAATCTTCCTAAGAGAAATTTATTCCGTAGTACTTTTCTCATTTACGGAATGCTGGTTCATAGATCTTGGTAAAAAAAACGTTAACAGTTGAATTTCACATCTTGCAACGCATTGCTTTGCAGCTGTGATTGCACCGGATTCTTAAAAGGCAACACAATTAAACGCAAGTACATCCAAGTACAAAATATAAGATGATTTGAATATTTTCTCAAATTTTATACTTTTATTGCAAATAATTCATGCAATAAGAGACAAAACGTTTTTTATCAATTTCAAGAACTAGCCCTAAGTTTTTATGTAACTCATGAATTTCAGTATGTGCTTTTTCTTGAGGCCAGGATTTCTTCTCAGCGAAAATCGGTTTTCCGTCAGCTATTCTCCACCTTTGTAAATATAGTCACCGTTGCTAGATAGCTGAAGTTATCCTCGCCTTTCGTGTCTCATCATAAGGCGCTGGTTTACTGTACACTTTATCCTTGCAATAAACCTATAAAAAAGGCAATGTCTGGAGACCGTGGGGGCCATTGATTTAGGCGATCTCTCCCAATCCAGCGCTGGGGTGAAGTTTGCATCCAGAAAGTTGCGCTGGAAAGCTTTGTACACAGCGTCAACAAATGCATCACTCAGGCTGAGAAACGTTTCTCCTTAAGCCCGCATCACTTCCAGTCTCTGTAAAGTCTTTATACCAGTCCTTAATGCTTAAAATTCTGGAGGATCTCGCCGATATTTGTGTCTGAACTTGTGCTGAACTGCGACAGGTAATTCTGTTTCGTGGTGCCTCAACATACGCTGGGCTTTTTCCTGCCGTGCCACCATTTCTGCCATTCTTGACTGAGGAAGTGGGCGGAGTGATCACAGTGGTATCTGTAGGAAAACAAAAGAAACTTTGGCAATTGAGCAACAGAACGAGCGAGGTGTACGGTCGTATTTGCCAACATTTAACAGTTATTAATTACATAGACCTAAAAAAAGATTTTATTGATACTTTGCTCACACAGTGCCCGTAGAAAATGTCCGGACACCTCCGCAAGTTTAATTTTTTGTTCATTGTTTACAAGCTGCAGGATATGAGATGATGAATTTTGGAGACAAGATGATAATATACTCAAATGAATGGATACAAATGTACGAGCAAGCTCGGGAAATAAATCCAAAAATCCCTAAAACACCAGAACCGCTATTAATCTAACGTTATTAAACATATATATAAATCTATGTTAAAACTGCAAATCTTCCTCCAAGATTTACTAGTGACAACAAAAATCGCAAAATAATTCACAAATTTAATTTCGAAACAAAACATCTTGTGCAATAGTACAAAATATTAGATACATCCAGCATTTTCTAAGACCGTATACTTCAGTGTCCCGCAAGTCATCATGGCTCACAGGAAGCAGCTGTCAAGCTAGTGATGTGAAATCCCAATAAATAAAATATCATAGTAATTACTAAATCCGTAAGATATCTCAACAGTTGAATGTGCTGCTGTCCACAGTTCATGGTATGGTGACTGAAGTTAGAGGTTATCGTAACGCAATCAATCGTTTTAGAATCAAAGTTGGAATCAAAGCCGAAAAGTCGCCAACTCTAAATTGTTTACTAAGAAAATTCAAGATCAATTGCAAGAATCAGGAGTGATTGTCAGTCTCTCCACTCTGACCACTTGTTTTACTTGGCTTGTGAGAAAGAACGCTGTCCACGTACGACAACATCATTGAAACCATGCCGCCTTAAAGGCTTCTTAAAGTTCGCCAGAGAAGATATTGAGGAGGCTTTTTATCATTGAAGTACCATTTTATGGTCAGAGGAAACCAAAATCGAGTTTTCGATCAAAATGAAATGAACTCTTTTCCCTCAAAAGTTGTGAAAGAAAAAGCCGTCCCCACCGCCAAGCACCAGCGAGGTTCTCTCATGCCATGGTGCTCCTTTGATGCAGCTGGTGATGGTAGTCTTCATGAAATTTATAGAATCATGAAGAAAGCAAATTACTATTAGATTGTCAAAATTTATTTCCATGAAGATGCCAGGAAGTTGTGTCTACGATTCCTTTAAATCTGTCAGTCTCAGTCTCTGATCTGTCTTAGTCTCTGAACTGTGAATCATCTTAGTCTCTGATCTCAATCCGATTAAGAATCTTTAGTTTCACTTTAAAATTCACATTCACTAGAGAAACCCAAAGAATTTAATGAATTTAGAAGTTGCATACCATGATAAATGGGCCAAGAGAACTCATGTATATTGCTTCAACTTGGTTAAGATTTATAATCATAGACTAAAGCAGGTAACCTATCTGAAAGGCCACTCGAATGACTATTGACATGATGTTCTACACTTTCCATCTATTTCATTGTGTTTTATTCCACGGATTTTTTATAACTTTGCTATTCTTCTAGATGAGTTCCTCAAATTTAAATAAATGCGCAGCATAATATATATATATATAGCCCTCGGATTTCATTATCATATTTTCTATATTTCGTTCCTATATGTTCCCTCGCATGTGTTCGCCAATAAATGAACCTTTGTGTTGAATACATTCTGATGATCACAGCATGGGTTGTGTTAGCAGAAAATTTTACACTTGTACCATGTACAGCTCTAGACTCAGTAACTCTATTGACATGCAGGTGCTAGAAGCCCTATTCATTAGGAGAGACTGCTGTCTGTTTACTGCAGAAACGCACTGAAGCTATTGCATTCACTGTCTAAAAACTATAATATGGTGTTTGGCGCCTGTTGCCTTGTTTAAATTCCTGCTATACGAAATTATCAATTAGCTGCGTTTTTAATTGAGATTCATAGTATAAAAAATCTGAAAGCATCGATCGTTTGTTCAATTCAAGTACCAAGAAATTCATCGATGAACATTCTAATGTACTGGTGTTCATGTCTTGAACTCTTAACTCAAGAATCACAAACAAAAAGCCAAAACTCCTTCTAACATTGAATTTTCCATTTGTATTAACGAGTAAATGTACTGACGCTTGCTTTAGAGTCTCATCTTGCATCTGAGTGGAGTCAAATGAATCCCGCAGCCATTCGGACTGTTTCTAGATAGCTAAAACTACGGAACTTTCTTTTGTGTGAAGTCGTCTGGCTTTCAGGCATGCGTGTGCAAAGCTGATTTTTGAAGTCGATTCGTTCATCAGTAGATTCTTTGAATGAAAGTTGTGTCCGCAAAAGTCTGGAAGAGGAATTTGTTATTTTTCCTGTGGTTCTTTCCAAGGATATTCTTTGTATAAAGCACGGTGGTGCGTCCATGCCGAATACTCTCTTTTAAAAGAGCCTGAATACCAGACCCAAACGGCAGCCTCTGCTCGAGATTACTTCAAACGGATGTCCTTGAATGACCTTTTGCCTGCATAACCGCTTTTTACATTCCTCTTCCCCATGATCCTGACCAAAGAAACACTTTTAGGGAACAAAACGGAACTTTTGCCAGGAAATTACTTTGTGTCGGGCAACTGTGTGCCCAGGGTTTTATTATGCATATGCAGTGCAGCAAGGCTCTCAGAGAGACAATAATTTGATTCGTGAGCGCAGCATCAGGCACTTCCAAGGGAAGCATCCTCGCGATAACTGGACAGAGGGAATCTTGGTCTCTAAAAGTTCTATTTTCCTGACACTCTTTACAAAATGGACGGAATTAACCCTCGGAGCTCACTAGCTCTGGAATATTTCTGAATTCCTTAGAGACTCTCGCAATCCCACAGGAAACAATATGCCTAAATCTTGATATTGAACCTTCAATAATTCAGCATCTTTCATGGACTCCAATTTTCTTTTGATATCTTGAAGTGGAAACTTCATATCTACATGACTAGTTTAACAACCATTAAACCTTGTTGGAATCCGCTAAGCATCCCATCCAGAAACAGGGGCAGCTGGTTATTTTTTCAATTTATAGGTAAAGTGGCTCTTGAAGTTAAAGGAGCAATAACGTCGGCCAGATTGGAAAACATCGCAGCTTTTGGAGCGGCCCGGCAACTTCGCTAGAAGTGCGGATGTCCGGGCCACATCAAAGGGTAATTTTCGGTTGCACCAAGCGTCGAGATAGAAAGCAGTTTACACAGATCGTGATCGTTTTGAGGTTTAAGAAAGCCACGGCTTTTCGGGGTCTCAGATGAAATTTGTTCGTGCTGTTAGCCAATCTAGGAAATATTTTCCGGAGTTTCATGAAAATGAGCCCAAAGTGGAATGAGCAAAAACAAACAAACATCGGTATCTTAGGATGCTTTATTTCCAATCAAGCCTGATACATATGATCTTGAGCATTGGTTTTTCAAATGTCTTATAACAAACACTATATATAAGACACCATGACGGTTCCCCCGTAAAGCCGGTACCCATTTCCGACACCTGGGTTGAGTGGGGTATTGTGCTTGAGCTTTCCCTTATACCCAACGGGGAAAATCGCCGTGCCACCGCCGGGATACGAACCCTCGTCTCCAACATGCAAGGCCGATCCCTTAACCACTGTGCCACTGCTAGTAGGTTAGGTAGCGAGAAAGTGTAAAGTTACAACTTCATTTTGAAATGTTTGATGTAGTAAGAGGCCTGAAACAGAGGAAATAAAATATTTGTAACACAATATCAACTCATAAATACCGGAAACATCATAGAATATATATTTCTGCAACATTGCTCATACGTAAGCATTGTCACAAATACATTAATTACTCGAATGTTTTGATTATTTCTACTGCTTCATTTCCAAAACGAGAAGACACGTCAGTCTCAATCAAAATTTCAAACTAAATGAAAACATCTCGAAAAATAATTGTAGGTCCTTAACCTGGCAACAACGTCGATGGGCTCGATTAGAGCAATAGTTGAAATGACACTTTGCGTAAATTCAACTTAAAAAAACTTAGAAATTGAATGACCAGTTTAGTTTTCCAGTTTGATATCAACAATTAATTTATTTTTGGAGTAAGCGTATTGGAGTTAAATTTATTTTCTGTATTTTTCTAAGCCATATTGTGAAGTTCTCGCCCTACGTTGCCACGAAAATAGAGCTGCTGATCAGGTTTCTAAATTTTCTTAATTACCTGAGCCACAAAATTTTGCGATTTCTGTAATCTTAGCCTATGAAACCCTCTCAAGTATTTCAGATGGAGTGCATTAAAAACCATGGGAATTACTTAAAGTTTATCGAAACGAACTAGCGAGAAAAATACACAAATATTTTCAATGAAAGTGAAGAGGTGAAGGAAATTGTTAAAACTAATTACGGTAGATGGCTAAAAGATTACGGTAAGCCTGACAGGCAGAAAATAAAGAAATTCTTCTCACAGAACACTTCAGTGAGAGCCGTTGAGCACCCTGCCTCCCGCCGATGGAATGGCCGTTCCCATTGTTCTCCCCTTCTCATTGTAGCCTCAAGCAACATTGTACACACAACGCATTTGAAAAAGTTATTGTGAGCTGTTCTCAAATGTGTCGGTTGTCCTAGACTAAAAAAACAACTGGCGTATCACTTGTGGTAAATAAATTGTTTAAATTGTTAGTGATGAACATGAGCTTTGAAAATAAACATTACCTTCTTTTCCTCGCATTCTGATTTATCGATGCTTCCGCAAATCCTACCCTCAACTTAACGAAATACAAAAAAAAAGTGTAAAATTTAATCATTATTTGTTTAATCTTGCAAGCGATTTCCCTCCTACTTGCCTACTATGTAACCCTAGGGATGTACTTGAAGCAAATATTTTAAAAGAAGTGTTCAGATAATTTGTTACGGGAAAACACCTTCAAAATTACCCAAGATTAATTAAAAGGTTAAGCCCCTTCTCCATCATTCAGCTCCAGGTGATGAACATTCGTTATAAACTTACTTTTAAAAATATTTTCCGTCCAAATGAAATGATAAAATAAGTAAGGTACAGCACACGACTTGAGTAACATAAGCCACAATAGGAACATAAAACCCTTCTCTTAGCACAGTTCAGGTTGAAGCGCAACGCGCAATTTTGGCAGCCCTTTATTTGTTTTTTCAAATTACTTCCTCATATTTTAAGGCGCAGGATTCAAGTGTTGACCACACGAATAGCGGTGCCGTAACAATGCTCAAATCTTGGCCTCACTCCAACTCCGCGAACGTGCAGTAGTCTTAATGGGCTCGGTGGCGCAAAATAATGCACCCCGTGATGCAAAATTTGCAGCTACAACTCGAGGGAGCATGCGTGTCTCTTGATTTCGAGACTGAATTTTCATTCCCCATACTACGCAAGGTTCAGCTGAGTGAGCGAGTGTGAGCCATGTTTTCCGCGGTATGTGTGAACTAGGCAAGATTCAGCAGCGTGAGCAAGTGTGAGTTAAGTTTTTCTCGGTATGTGTGAACTTGGCGAGATTCAGCAGAGTGAGTGAATGTGAGTCAAGGCTTACAAAGTATGTGTGAAACCTGATGGAGTGTACAGAACAACATTTTCACATATGTTCTTTAGTTTTTCGACTTTCAGGCATGAGTTGAATTTTCTTAACGTAGAATTACTCCTCTGCAAATAATAGTGAATGAATTCCCAACAAAGACAGAGTCAAAGTTCATTTCTATCCCTCCTGTGTTCCACCGGTCACATTGTGATAAAATTTGTGAGTGTGTGATGACAACAGGATCAACCTTGCCTCTTACATCTCAGGGATCGGCACCAAGCGTGCACGGTGATAGCGTCTCGCCTGACTGAGAGACAGTATCAATCATCATCAATGACAATGTTGCAATCGCTGCTGCTCTACCCAACTGAGAGATATGGGAAATGAAACAACGGAGAAATCTCTACAGCAATAAAATGTGAATGAAATATCTGGATATTGAAGTAATCTCATCGCTGCTTAAAATAACCATACTTCACTGGTTATTTTAATTGGACTAAAAAGTGTGTAAACATAATTCTCTCAGAGCGCAGTTTCTTTGATTTTGAATTTGCCATATCGTTTATTTGCTCCCTATATCCATCTTCATTTTTGGATTGTCGACCGAGAAACTAGCGCGATAATCATTTTCAATATTCAGTCACATGTCGCCAGAAAATAAGTAAATTATCAGGTCTAAGACGGGGAGATACTTCAATAAAAAAAGAAGGAACTAGAAAAATAGTTATAGAAGGAATCTTGTGTCAGGGAAGCTCTCGTTTCATTAATTTTTGCATTTCTGACTTTGTATTTTACTTTGCATTTGAAAAGCACAAAAAAGGACACAAGCGTATTGTTTCCAGTCCAGTCCTTGAGTGATTATCATTGTTCCTCCAAAAATTTCCCAGAAACACGCAGATGACAGTGAGGAAATGTTCATTTCATTCAAAAACACGGATTTGATCAGATACGTACAAGCAGTGTTGATCTTCAGGTGCCTGTTTCCCCTAAGGGTTGAGAGTGAAGCTTAGGGTGAAACACAACGCACAATTTTGGCAGCCCTTAACTTATTTTTATCAAATGACTTCCTCAAATTTTAATCTTCGGCATGACATGACCCTACAGACATGACCCTACAGGAATCATAGCTACGAAGAGTTTTTTCTTTTCTCTTCTCCTGTTACCTAACCAAAAGGTGTTAAATTAATCCAATAAAGTTTAACATCCTTCACGTCTATAGCGGCAGGTAAAACGAAGAGCGGTTCTTGAAGCCAGGCTTCTAGAATCTAATATTCCCAAGAGCCATCATTTATCACTGTTAGAGATGATGCCTCTTGCTTGATGAGCGTCCATTTTGTCCTCCTCAAGATCCCGATACATGAATGTATTCGCCGTCCATATTAACGAGCCAAAGCAGTAGCGCAGCACCTGGAAATGGTCCATTATGGCTCACAGAACTTAGTGCGCGAAGCATCAGAAGTACACCCTGGAACATTAACGCACTTCTACCTTAAGCTATGGAATTGCTCTCCGTTTCAAGTCTTGAAAACTCGAACTTCAATTCCATGTTATGTGTTTCTGTGTGTTTTCTTCATGTAATTTCTCTGTAAGGTGAATAATTATCAAACTTTGTGTTGCATTATTCGTTAGTAATACGCATGACTAAGCTAGAACAGTCACAGTACGTCAGCTAAGTTTGGACGATGTAAATTTAAAGCATGAATTATTTAAAGTTGAATGATGAAATTTCACTCAGTTTTCAAGTTAGAACCTTTCAACTCCATCACTATGGACTTAATTAAAATGCAAGTAAAAATTTTATGCAGCGCCACTTTCACAAGCTTTCGATTGAACTACGACAGTGAAACTTACAGAGGCGTACCAGGAACTCACACTACGAGCATTTAAAGTAATCTTTGAATTAATTTTTTCTTAAGTTCCAACACTCTCGAAGAAAAAATTTAGTAGCAGTAACACTTTGAATTTCTAAATTGCCTGAGAATGAAAAGGAATTAATTAATGTCTTTTTGAACACCATTCCCTATTCATTACTAAACACAAATACACCTACACGTTCACACACACACATACACCCATTCAAACGCACAAATCCTCATTCATGCAGGTATAAACAAGCATACACAAACGCACACACCAGGCCTATATACACACACCCTGTGACACACACACGCGCTCTCGAACATACACAAATACTGACTCATACATTTCCCCTCAAACACGCATGTTCACACACACGCGCACGCACGGCGATAAAATGTTCATGTACAGCAACATTGGCAAAGAAGCACCGCGACGGAATGTTCATCTACAAAAACATAGTCAAAGAAGCCAAAAACATAGTCAAAGAAGCCAAAAACATAGTCAAAGAAGCCGAAAACATAGTCAAAGAAGCCAAAAACATAGTCAAAGAAGCCGAAAACATAGTCAAAGAAGCCAAAAACATAGTCAAAGAAGCCAAAAACATAGTCAAAGAAGCCAAAAACATAGTCAAAGAAGCCAAAAACATAGTCAAAGAAGCCAAAAACATAGTCAAAGAAGCCAAAAACATAGTCAAAGAAGCCGAAAACATAGTCAAAGAAGCCAAAAACATAGTCAAAGAAACCAAAAACATAGTCAAAGAAGCTTAACTTGTGCATCAGGCCGGCCATGGACATTCGCGACAGCTTTGATGCGGTTGAAACTTTGCAAAAATTCCCTCATTATCTACGTCGTGAGGAACTATAATTACATTCAGGTCTGGCGCAGCGCTGTTGACTCGCCAGACTTCAAGATGCTTCAGCAATATCTCCTTGCTGAAATGAATTCATTTTTTGAGACGCCATTAATTTTCTAAAATTGAAAAAAAATAAGTCATTTTAAAATAATATGCATCTTGATCTTCGTTATCAAGACCCTTTGACACACTTCTTTTGTGTACTTAATAAATTTTTACTCAGGTTCCGTTTTCTCGAGTCAATTTTGCAAAATGCAACGTAACGGATTGGTTGAATAGGGTACAGAAATTCATCCACACCCGTATTTTCTTGACATGTCAAATATTAAAGACTAGTTTTTTACTTCCGAAGTTAAAAAATACTCGTACTATGAAGACTATTTGTAAATCACAACGTACGTGACTGAACTCAAAAGAAGCTGGTTTTCCATTTCTAGGTAGCTCTTTTCTACTTTTTTAACGTACACACACTGAGTGGAGCCGTTAACAAAGTGCGGTTGGAAAGAGGGGCCTGAAAAAGGGATTCTCAGTCTCTCTTTTTTGCATCCCATCCATGTGATTATTTCCTTTCAGCCACTCGAAATCAGTGCCCTCTATTAACCTCTAGTGCTGTAGTCGAGAACACTCAATTTAAGCCTAGAATCAGTTTCAGTAATGATTTTAGAAGTTTATTAACCACCGTAGCCAGGTTACCCTACGTCAATGACAGCAATGAAATTTTGGCATGAGTAAGTGAACGTGATAATGTGAAGAGTATGTATACCATGAATGAGCGAACACCAACACTTTCATATACGAGCTTGATTTCATAAACGTGCTCGACTCGTGACATGCAACGAAGGTCTGTGAGATTTTCAAGGAATACGTGACTATGTAAAATGCCGACTATGGGCAAAAATTTCCAAGAATCCGACAGCTCATGCAGAAAGCAGTCAATTTTTAAGTACTTCACAGGGACTAGGTGAAGATATACGAGGAACTCTTACTAGAACTCTTAGAAGGGAATGGTGAAAAAATACATGGAGGTATTTCTCCCACTTGCTCTGTACACGAGGAGTTCACCGAAATTTTTCATTCAAAATAAGATAACAGATTTACGTTTTCTCGTCTAATTCAGTACAAATAGAATGTTTCAGAACCAGCATTCTCTGTTGAGGATTTGTTCATGCCCATGACAATACATTCCTAAAGTACGTTAACTTTCTCCATGCTCTGAACGTACTTCTTTGCACGCATTCAGAACAGATCGCAGCAAAAGACGAGGAGAAAGTTTTTCAAATCAGACCAGAAATTTCAAATTGTTTTCATCGTTTACTTCCGTTTTTTAATTCTATAGTACACGATTGGAAATAGTTACATTCCGTTGCTAAGTGCGGGCTTGCTGCGAGCGGCAGATATTCACATTGCTCAAAATTCGTGTGAATTGGAACTGAGGTTTGGATTATTGTCCTCTTTTGCGCATGTAAATTCCCAGATCAATTTCAGGCGTGTCTAAAAATAAGACGTCTGTGATGTGATCTGCATCTATGTTGAAGGAAAGGACCACACCCCGGAAAAGATTTATTAGAGTTAGTTCTCAAATTTTCCTAGATGTTTGTATTTCCTCGGATTTCAATATTACAGTCATAGCACAGAACGGCTTATCGAGGATACGACTTGCATGTAGGGCAGTGATGGGATAGAATTAAATTTCTCTGACTACATTAACCTTTTGTAACGAAAAATGAAATTCCATAGTTTACTTTATTATAGCCGTTCCGGACTTGGCGAAAAATATAGCATAATTCGAAATTTGAACTTCAGTAATATATTTACGCCAGAAATACCATCATAATAACTCACCCAAAACAAATAGTGTAACCGAAGCTTTCCAATTGCTTTACGAACGTATTCCGATTTCATCTAAGATTTACACTCACTTTCCAGATAATCAGCTTAAAGCTTCTTTTTTCTTAGTCCTCAAACGAGCAAGTCAAAGAGCGGCCCTAAAGTGAATTTTTCGAAGCCTCTGGAAATAATGGAATCGAATCGCTATTCAATATTGGAATATAGCAGGTTGGCCTGAGAGCTCATGCAAACAAAATGTCCCCATTCAGCATGATTGTGACTCCCTCGGGGACCCATAAAATTGCCTCTTCTTTACGGGCCTTACAAATAAAAGTGGCCGTTCTTCCTATTCAGGGACATCCTTTGATGCAGAGAACATTTATTCCGGCCGCGACCTCCCGAGGTAGAGCGAGAATCATGCCGGCTGCGCTCCACCAGAATTCTGATGAGGAATCGGAGCATGTCCGGACATGCGCCATGTTGGTTCCTTGTTCTGAATTACGCTTGTCTTTTGTCCAGTCACGGGTTACCCGGAATTGCGGATGCTTTTGGTCTTTTGTTCCCGTAAAATTGGAAAAAATGTTATGTTCATTGACGTAGGGTTGTATATTATTTATCCAGTCATTGAATTGCCAATATTTCTAGCCTTTTGTCTTCGTAAAACAAGGAATAAATGCTAGATTTGTAGACCTAGGGTTGTCCATTGTTCTGGAGAGCGTTTGATAATCCATTTATACATATATAAAAATATATATTTATTTATACTTATACCTAACTCATAACTTTCATATACGAGCTTTCTTTCGCATATAGATACATATAAATATATAGCTTGCAAGTTTTATATAAATTTATGCATATACTAGAGGTAGTCAAAAAGTTCTTACACAAATGCCATAATTTTTTTGGATAACAACTCATTACTTTCATTTTTCTACATAAGCTCCATTGTTGTCTATACACTTTTGTAATCTATGTTTCCACCTGTAAATGCCTTCCTGATGGAATTGGGGGGGCTTGTTCTACTAGGTTCTGTACAATAGAGATGTTTTCTTCATTTGTTGCTGTGGTGGGTCTTCCTCCTCGTGGGTCGTCATCAAGTTGGACTCTTCCCTCTTTAAAGCGTTTAATGCAATCATAAACGACTGCTCTACATGGTGCAGAGTCTCCATAAGCCTGCTGTAAAGCTTCGGTGATCTTAACTGGTTTCAATTAAGTTTAGTTAGAAATTTGACGCTAGCTCTGATCTCAAAATTTACCATTTGAAGGGTTGAAAATTACTATTTTGAGATGCAACCTCTCTTGATGCTGACCTGACATAGACTGATAAGACAGCTGCAAGTTATCAAGGAAGCTCTAAGGACAGGTTTCAACTTGTACAACTTATAAATCTCCGTGAAGCTCAAAATTATGGCATTTGTCTGAGAACTGTTTGACTAACCCTCGTATTAAGAGCTTGCCGTAAACAGATTGCGAAATTATATCGTATCAAATAATACAGAGCAATTTTTCATTCTTTTAGTTGTCTCCCAACGGGGCGCATTATTTAGTTGTCTCACAACTCTTGTATTTGAAATGTTTTTACAACAAATTTACAAAAATATATCAGTAGCTCTGCTTCGGTCCCTCAAGTACAAACTCGACCTTAGCTGGTGCAGTAATATTCATAACCGGACTCTGCATGTAGAAAGATTAAAAAAAATAGAAGTCAGATTCACAAGTAACTTCTCGACTTTCCTTGCCCACCTCCTTTTCCAGCTTATAAGTGATGCTTATACGTTGAAAAGTACCTCTCCCACACAAATATGTGATGCACAACCTTTGCATCAGAAGGGCTCAAGCGCATGTACTCTGTCTAGCAACTCATCTTGAAACGTTTTACATTTGTCCCGTTAAGGTGATTTTCTAATACAAGAGAATTTAATGAGCACATAAGGGTTCCAACTTCCAATGTGGGATCCACAGAAACTGTCTTTACAATTCATGATGTTTCTCCGGCTCACAGAAGCTACTTTTGCACCCCATTATTTCAAATTAACAATCAGCGAGTCAATAAAAAATTTAAATTACAGGAGTGAAAACGAGTGTTATTTTTGTTGTAGGTTCTCTCTCACTAACGGGAAGAAAACAAGAAAGTTTTCCTCCATCAGGGTCTAGCTTGCAATTATCGCTGTTTCCTGACGGCAGACCAATGAGAACACAATTATATTGTTTCTATTATTGCTACACAAATAGCATCCACGAAGATCAGCATTCATTTTACGGACGCCAATATGGCGATTGGAGGGCTCGTGGTTCAGAATTGATGTTTTTTCCAAATGACCAATAAGCGACAAATTGATTCTAGAAAATGAGCTGTCGTTAGTCATCGCAAGCACAAATTATGAGCGTGCAATGACAGCCGAGGCACGACGTGCTGAGTAATTCAGGCATCAATGCGAGCTGCTGCTCTTTGCTCGCAGATGTTCTGTAATGTGCCAGCTGATGATGTGAATGATGTGATAGGGAATGTGAAATGATCGTGTGAATGATGTAATGGGGAATGTGAATTGATGGTTTGAATAATGTGAAAGGGAATGTGAATAATGTAATGGGGAATGTGAAATGATGGTGTGAATGATGTAATGGGGAATGTGAATTGATGGTGTGAATAATGTGATAGGGAATGTGAATAATATAATGGGGAGTGTGAAATGATGGTGTGAATGATGTAATGGGGAATGTGAATTGATGATTTGAATAATGTGATAGGGAATGTGAATAATGTAATGGGGAATGTGAAATGATGGTGTGAATAATGTGATAGGGAATGTGAATGGTGTAGTGGGTAATGTGAATTGCTGGTGTGAATGATGTAATGGGGAATGTGAAATGATGGTGTGAATAATGTGATAGGGAATGTGAAATGATGGTGTGAATAATGTAATGGGGAATGTGAAATGATGGTGTGAATGATGTAATGGGGAATGTGAAATGATGATTTGAATAATGTGATAGGGAATGTGAATGGTGTAGTGGGTAATGTGAATTGATGGTGTGAATAAGGTGATAGGGAATGTGAATTGATGATGTGAATAATGTAATGGGGAATGTGAAATGATGGTGTGAATGGTGCAATGAGGAATGTGAAATGATGATGCGAATGATGTAATGGGGAATGTTGTCTTTGTTTGATGCTCAAGCTGCGAAATGTGTTCGGTGTAAGAATGAATGTTTATTCTTCTACATCTAAAACCACCAAATATTTCAAATAACTGAAATATAGATCCAATGGGTAGAAAAGGCTGCACAGTTGAATAGGAATTTCAAAATCTTTTTGAGAAATTTTTGTTGAATAAGGCAAACTTTTATGGCTTGAAAAACACGACATGAAATTTGAACTTTAAGATGGATCGATTGAGCTTGAATACGGCAAGGTGACATAATTTCCATGGTCCTGAGGAGCAGAAATAAATATCTTAGATCATCATAGAAAATAGTTTGAATATGATAAAGTCCATCAACTGTGGCAAACTTTCCTCTTCGCTGAAACTTGTAGTTAAAACTACCCTTCCCCAATGACATGCAAGGTTACGGTTGAGATTCAATCAAAAGCATCAATACAGACCAACAACCTTGAATTCTAAAGCTATATTAAGCAGTTTGCTGCTCTTGAAAGTACAATTACGGCCTGCAGCGTTTCCACGCAGGTGTTGAAAACTGAGCCATCGTTTATTTATTGTCGCAAAACACAGCGCAGCCCCGGACAGCTGCTCCTGCCCGAGTGCCTCATCGAGAAAGAATTCGAGGACTGTTTGTGCTGCCGAAGACTGCCTCAACACACCATCTCTTCAAGAGAATGGCCTGCCCTGATGCAAACAATTTCGATTTCTCGTGAGAAATTCTTGTTTTTGCGTTTTGCAGTTAGCTGAACACAATTATTTTTTCAGGTAAGCAATCGAGTCGAGCAGGATTCTTTTGTTTGGGTTCCTTCTCGGGAAAATGGCTTCTATTTGGCGCAGTGATTTTGTTCTGCAAGAGAGTCGAAAACAAGAAATGAAGTTGGCCTAGCAACACTATCATCATTAAATGGCAATAACACGTGTTAAAAGATTATTTTCTACGAAGATTGATAATTTTAGGAGCCTCAAATTTTGTGAGAGATTTTGGAAGAAGTATTTTCTTCAATATTTCACGGCAGTGATTTATAACTAAATCTGGTTGGACGTCACGTGTCGGAAATTTTTTCAAAAATATTTACTTCAGTAACAAGCCCTCTGTAACAAAAATTTGCCTCACTGCACGCTCTTTCCGATGAGAAAACATGAAAAAAAATATTTTTGCGATCGTTGAGCTAATTTTATCTGAAAGCATGCGAGACAAATAATTTTCTCAGCTAAAAAATTTCAGAGACTCATGTGGGCCTTAGAACAAGTCTACTTGCTTAAAATCATTTCAATTCGTGGTGATGGAGGCACTTTGTCCCACGATTTCAATGGAAAATAGAACGTTGCGCTGCGAATTTCATACCGCTACTGTTTCCCGAAAAAACTTATTTAAAATCAACTCATGAAATCTTACATCACTTTGCTTCCAATTCACGACTAAGCGTTCAAATCACTGAACATGGTCAGAAAAATTTCATTAAATTTTAGGAAATCAAATTTTTGTTCGATCATAATGATTTTAGCTGTAATATACAGATTCTAATGCACGCTTAATTTGCGGCGTTTTTATATCTCTGCGGGTCCTTTACAAACGTGGTGACAAATCCTTTTGCTGGGACACAATTACTTTGGGCGACCCATGAACAAAGTGCGCGAAGGTTAGCGAATGTGACAGCAGAAACAAAAATTGTCCTTGTAACTATCTTGTTTAAACAGTTTAGATTACATGTGAATTTTTTATCAAGTCAATTTGCTTCATGTTGGTTTTGAATAAATGTTTCATGAAATTTTGCTCAAGAATTTTATGATTTTTTACTTTGCACTTTAATACAGTATTTCAAAATTAGACGGTTTTCCCCATGCATAAAAATTATACATTTTATGCAACACTTGTTCTATCAGTCATCACTATCTTCTTATTCACTTTTTGAAAGTGAATAGCAATGCTGTGTATGTTTTTTCAGTAACTCCAGCAAACAAAAAAAAATCAGAGATAATAACATGAGAAAGTGGCATTCATTTTTCCAGCTATCAAAACCAAAATTAATATGAAAAGTGGAGGAACAATATAAGCCTCATCTATTGAATCCTTTATGCATCTGTTAAAAATTTCCAACAATTTCAAGGTTTTTTCATGAGTAACTCAAACATATGAATTTCACAACACACCGTTAATAACATCGTAATGCGAGTCTTTTTGTTATCTTGACAGTCAACAATTCTTGAACTTCAATCAGAGGAATTACATTCAATCCAAGAATTCAACCCAAAGGCTTGCATTCAATCCAAGAGTTCAATTTTAGTGCTCACATTGAACGAGGGAGGCCAATTCAAGTGTTATATTCAATCTATGAGTTTAATCCAATTGTTTTGTCATGGCTGACAGTCAGAAACATGAAACTCTACTCGCTTTCTTACATAGGTAACGATGCCAGGATCCATTGTATAAAATAAGGCATCTATTATACCATAATTCTATTTTACACAAGGATCTGTTATTTAAAAATTCTATTTTCTACAAGGATCTATTCTTTAAAATTCAATCTAGCTCTAGAATTTGTTCTCAACCAAAGTGAAGTTGTTTCTTTTCTCAAGAGCTATCCACGGAACATGAGCCAACGGGATTTTTTAATGCTTATTAGTAACAGAAGCAACCACAGTTTTTTCAGCCAAAAATAAACGAGTCCCAAAGAAGCTTTCCTGTCCTTCGGAATATTACGTCGATGCTTGGAGTGAATACGAAGACTGCAGTTCTGCCGAGCACAATTTACACAGGAAGTACACTAAGATTCAACCATGGAGGAAAAAAAATCCTTATGAAGTCACGAATTTCTGTAACTCCTTCCTAAAAATGATTCAAATTCACTACTCATTGAAGTAATTCAATCCGCAAGTCTACATAAAAAATATTTTTCGGTATTTCGAGTTCAAACTGATCACTGTGCGCTTAAGATTAACAATTTCCACACAACACCATCTCGCATTGCGTTAACGAACGCTCCCTGTCTCCCAACTTCAATAGATAATCGCACTTACGTGCTCATCACCGAACGCTCATGGCACTTCATTATGTAAAGGAGCGCTGCATTTCCCTTCGGAAATGACCCATTTGAGCTGATGCACATCTCCAGCTGTACTCTGGTACCTCAAAGCAGATTCATGCAGCTGCCACTCGGCATGATTTAATGAAGGCAATGATCAACAGTTAATGAGAAGTGTCCAGACCTGGTCTGGTGAGAAGTCAAATTCTTTTTTCTTTGTCTTTTCGCAGGCGAGGGTGTGTGCGTGAGGGAAGCGGCAGCGCTCTCACAATAGGACCCTCGGGATCCCTTACTTGCCTGGCATAAAAACTGACGCGGTTCTTACCTCTTTGTGTACTTGAGACCCAAGCCATGGTTTCCAGACTGCCCTTTTTGTGACTAAAATTGGGGTGTTTGGGTATTTTCAATTAATAATTGACCATAAAAGCATCTCAGCATGCGACAACCAGTTGCCCCATGCTGAGTTGTCTTAGCCTTTTTCATGCTTTAAAATTCCCAGAAATACAGGAACCTATGTCTAAAGTTGATGTAAAGCGCAACTAATAAATGAATAAACGATCAGAGGCTCATAGGCTATCTAATCAATATGGACGAAATCAGTCTTTGAAGACTCGTGATTATGTAAAACACAAATGAGTGCCTGGCGACTAATTGCTTTTACAATGTTCAAGTGCCTGTATTTTGCGTCTGGCAATGTTTCTTATCGAATATTCACTTGTTTCCAGTCTCAAAAATAAATGCTATATTGAAGATCAAATAATTCCCTTCGATTTGGGCATCAGATGTTTTGAAATATTTGTGGCAAATACTCATAATAATGAGATTTTCATCCTTTCAACCACAAATTGTCTTCCACGTTTCGTTGGCAGTGCACTGTTTTTAAAAATTGTCTATTCCATGATGAAAAGCTAAGGAATCATATGCATGATCTACACTATCAATAAAATTGAAAAAATATTCATCGAAGTAAAAGCTTATTCAAACTAGGCCTAATTGTATTATGTAGATTTTAATCTAAGTCTTAATTTTTTACTTGCCTCGGTGATAAAACTGTCATCTGTAAAACCTTATTTATCTATGAGCTCGGCACCTCTTGGTTATTAATGACCGTGTTGTTGACGTACAATAACTTGTGTGGAATCACGGTGTAACATTTTCCCAAGAATGCTAGAAAAAATTGTAATTATTTCTTTAAAAGTCACAGGCACACGCGAGTGCTCACTGATGAAGATGCTTACTTTCCGCGCGAGACATCGAACGTTTTAGCTTCCGCAGCGCCGTAAACAGTAAAAACGAAGGCAATTTGAGGGCGTTTGATGAATGTGCGGCGCACTTCGCCTTCGTTTGTAATTTTTCTGTGAGGGGACGAAAAAGAGGCAATACTTTTTGCACTTCCGAGCGAACGTTGCTATTCTGAACATGCTTTGTGCCGCACCTCTTGTCGGAAAACATGGAAAGTATTTTCAATATTATAGATCCCGTCATTGATGCTCACGGCTATGCTTTCAAATCGAAATAAAACAAATATAATCGGGCCAAAAATTCGCTCCGCGAAAAACAATTGTATAGAATATAAATTAAAATCCCTGCTTAATGTTGTTCACAAAAAAACATTTTTGAAAAACTATTAAACTTATTTTCTTAAACTACCAAACTTATTATAATTCCGTTAAACGTAAAACTTCATTGATTAGTACGCTGCCTATAGGCACCATGAATCTCAATTATTACAATAATTGAAGCGGGAATCTCTTTTATTGAATGCTGGTAGGCACTCCGAAAGCCTCGATTTTGTGGGCGTGCACACTCGTTTCATCTCAGTAAACCCATGAAGATGGCTAGGCATGAGTAGAGGCTTTGTTGAAAACATACTTGCCATCGTGTTTGGTGATTTCATCTTCACGTACCGAAAAAAATGTTACGCATGTTATCTCAGGTCATTATTACCATACCCTTCACATTAAATGATGCATACATGAAATGATGCACACATTCTTATCTGCGATATAAAAACGAAAGCATTCGAATACACAGTATCTGAGACCAGCTACCTGCATTCAAATGTACAGAATTTCAGCCTGTACACGCCGGACCCTAAGATCTGCAAGCATTTATTCTTCAACATCATTTGAACCTACATATGAAACCTCGGAGGTCAGTACGGTATGTTCAGTATAGCCATTTGTAATAAGGGTTAAAAAACGATGATGCAAAAACACCAAGATCGTAGAATACGAGTCGAATTCGAATTTTTTTTCCGTTATCGGAAATGGGAAAAAATGGCGAACAGTTGCTGCAGCTAGCGCTGTTTTGTTTTTGCTTACGCAACTGAAAAGTACGAGAATCGTCGCGTGTTTCGCCTTTTTTCCATTTAGCGGGGGGAATCTGAGAATTACCGGAGTACCTCAGTACTTGTTAGTGGCACTTTCGCAGGTTTTTCGATCTGAAGCCCTGAAAAGTGCTCGATTTCTATCGGAAACTGTCTGTGTTTGTGTCTATTTTTGTTTTGTTAATCACTGGATAAATTTGAGCTGCTCCTGGTCCAATTTTACGCTTTGGGACATCATCAGGAAGCTGGACTGAGCTACACACACATGGCATGAAACTGGACTGAGCTATGTATACATGGCAGGAAACTGTACTGAGCTACATACACATGGCAGGAAACTGGACTGGGCTATGTATACAGGGCAGGAAACTGTACTGAGCTACATACACATAGCAAGTAACTGGAATGAGCAACACATGGCGGGGAACTGGACTGAGCTATATATATACATGGCAGGAAACTGGACTGAGCTATGTATACATGGCAGGAAACTAGACTGAGCAACATACACGGGGCAGGAAACTGGACTGAACTAAATACACATGGCAGGAAACTGGACCGAGCTATCTATACATGGCAGGAAACTGGACTGAGCTACATACACATGGCAGGAAACTGGACTAAGCTACACACACATGGCAGGTAACTGGACTGAGTAACGCATGACTGGACCAGAATTGATAATAATGGAGGGGATAATAATCCTCTGAGTTGCATCGAAATAATCGGCTTTAAATCATAACTTCTTAAGTGAAAAGAACCAAAACTTACTCTAAAACGCGAATAGTCTCCACAGATCAATTTTGACATTGGATAAAGGTGGTCTTCTGTTTTGAAAGCTCAAACAACGTAAGCGAGCAGGCAGTAGTCAAAACACGGGAAATTTTGGCATTGCTGAATTTTTCAATGGGAGAGGAGCAAAATAGAGTTTCTGATAGTAAATATCGGTTGTAAGAAATTGCCGGAATTACAAACTATAAGGTTATTTTGTACGGAAACCCCAGATGGAATGACGTCTTTTAGACGATCGCCATTTCGGTGTTGATTGAGAATCTTCAGACACTTTTCCAACAATTCAATAGCGGTAATCGTTTCTATTTGAATTTACTGTTCATATTATATTTCCTGTTATGTATTTTTGGGGAATTTTATTCTTGAGCACTAATCAGACCGTAGATCAATCGTTGACTCATGGCTCAAAACTGTGGCTAAGAGGATCTCAGAGCTGCGGTGCCGCTTATTGTGCTCTTCACAGACCACCTACCAGAGCCTGTGAAGACGAGGGAGCTGCCTTCTCTCATGCGCATGTCTGCGTCTCGTAGGGGTCGCTCATGTAAACCTGTACTGCGCCAGATCTAATAAAGTGTTAACCTACAGGGTGGGTGCTAAAATTGGGGGGGTTGCTAAAAATGCATGTCTTTTAAAATTCGAATAACTTTATACGTATATGAAAAAAGAGATATGACATAGAAAATCTGAAATGACAAAATTAAACGTTTTCTTGCGTATCTGCTATACTCTCTAAATAAGCATTAAATATCAAGGGTGCAGAAGAAAAAATTATTGTAATCAGTAAACATGACACAACTGACTTCAACAACGCAAGTTTATCATCGAAGAAATGTCGAAAATTGGATCCATCGTCGGGACTCTGGAGAAATTCCTCTTGGAATACCGATTCAAACCTGACAAAATAACGATTCAGAGGAACTTCCAAAAGTGGCAATCACAGCTTATTGTGAGAATCATTGATATAGGAAGATCTGGGAGAAAAATTTCGAAATGCAGAGCGGAAAATGTTGAAAGACTGAGAACTCTAATCTACGGTGAAGACACGAATTTGACTTGGAAGTTATTGGAAAATGAAAAATTACCTCCTCTTCTTTTGAATAGTACCATTTCTATTTGCCTATCCTGTCTGTGAAAAAGGGTATAGCAATTTTAAAAGGTATACATTTTAGCAACCACCCTGTAAAACCTGTAGTGTGTAATCTGGCGCAGTTTCGTTGCGAAATTTTAGTGTCTCCTCAGTGGGTATCCAATGCTCTGCTGCTGATCTGTGTACTAAGTGCTATAGTCTGTAAGTCATTAAAAACTTTTTTTAAGTGTATGGGGTAAATTTTATTTCATTTTGAAAAATCCTTCACGAAGTGAATGTGTTTTTGCATTAATTACGGTATATTGAAGTGAGGCAAGTGAAGTGAGGCAATTGGATGTTTGATCATCCAATTTTAACGTGTGAAAGTTTCAGTTACATCCCCCCTGAAAATGGAGAGTGTCAATTNAAATTAACGATTAATGCGAATCGATTTCTGTGTTTCAAAGAATTTCCGTTCAATAAATGCCCACCATGGGAGAAATGAAAACTCGTGCAATTTCGCGCAAAATTTTTCGTACTTTGGAGCGTTAGTTCCATGTGATTTCAATGAACCTGTGACGAATAATTTATGGGGGGAAAGTTTAGGCGTCCCTTGTATGTTTTCCAATGAAGAAGATTTGATTTTCATTGCATATAAACTATTTCAGTCCTATGAAAAAATTTATCTGATCGAAATAAAAATTAATGAACCATCCGTTTCTGTTCTACGTTTCCCACAAATTGCCTCGTGCACGCATTGAAACTTTAAGAAGCAAATGATAAATTTTAATTTAAGACACGCCCGAGCTTAAATTCAAGCGACTCGATAAAGAAAGAAGCGGAACTGAAACTAGCGGATGATATGCAATTAAATTCAGTAGACTACTCATAAAAGTTGAGGCCCAAACGTGAAACTCAAAAGCCGTGCAAACGTGTGACTAGTGCAGACGACGAGAAATTCGTGCGAGTAATTCTAGGGACGTCAGGAGGCCGAGGTTCAGGCAGCAAAGACGGCGGTCGATACTCGAGAAGAATACATCAGAAACGGGGAAATGAGGAAAAGTACGTTGGAAAAAATATTCTCTGTAACGAGGAAGGAATGAAAACTGTTCCTTGTGTAAATGGCGAGAAATTGAATGATTTTTTGAAAGATTTCAAACATCACTCACAACAAGTGTGTACATTGTCCTAGATCAGATATAGAGGCATAATAATATTATGAATTAGAACTAAATAAGCTACTGGATTTCTATGGCAGCCCATCAGGGGACGTAGAAATTTTACGAACAAATTCTGCTGCTAGATAGGGTAAAAAACTTTGTCTACTTACATTTCTACCTTAAAACAAATTTAGGCGACGAATAGATAGTACAGTTTGATATGCAAGTTAATGTTTTGTTCATAAGATGGATCGTTTTTAATGGTAATTTCATAGTCTGAGGTTTTCCTTCCCAATTTTCATCGCAAAGGATTGTTTTTAGAAACGTTATTTATATTGAACTTTTTTTTTGCTTCAGTTCTTTATTTTGGTTCCATTTACATTACGTTTACCTAGTTTTTGAAGAGAATGTGAGTTTCAAGCCCACTTTTGAGAGCCGAGCTGGAAAGAGCTTCGTTAATATCCAGAGGTATATAATTCGAGAATTTGTTAGCAGAAAAACGCTGCTTCGAAATCTGGCTTTTGATCACTAAAGGAGTTAGAGCTTATTTCTATTTCTTGTCAAGTAGTCAAGGTAGTCATTTTAAGCGTTAATATGTTGTGGGAAATTAGAGTTATAGGTAATATTTAGTGTTTGTAGATGAAACTTACAAGGGAAAGCCGCAAGAAATCAGGCAGTTTCAGTATCATGTTTTCAAGTCCATGAACAAATCATTGATTCAAATTTAATTTTGAAGTTGATGGAAACTAATTTGAGTGTAGTGAATTGAAATTGAGTTAATTTGCGAGTGACAACGAAAGTAGAAAATGTAAGCAGCTTTCTGATAATCCTCCACGCAAGTAACCTTTTGAATCAATGAACGTGTCCTATCTTAGACCTAATTTAAAAAAATAATAGTAAAAATAGCTGATTTAAAAATAATTTTAAAATGTGAACGTTTCGGCTTTAAACTCAAGCCATTATCAACACATGTGAAAGCGAATTAACTACAGAAAATACGTCACGGACAAAAAGAATACAACTTAAAATTAACAGTACCAAAAAAGGAATGGAGAGATTATGCTGCAATTTTTTTTTTAAATCAGGCTATTTCTAACTGGAATGATGACAACATTGAATTTAGAGCTGGTTTTAATCGTTTAATGCAAAGAGATTCTAATATACGAGTATGTAGGTCGTTTCTATTTGCACAGAAACTTTAAATTGAAAAATCAGATTTGCACAGTATTACATTTCACTGCTCTGCGTGATCCCTAATGGCTGAAAATGATGGCTTAGCTAAAACTCTACCAGCTCTGGAGCTCCTACCAACGTGCTCGAAAAATCTTGTTTTAAAACTGCGCCGGGTGCAACCAACATAGCCAGACACAGCTAATAAAATTATTTTTAAATCAGCCATCTTTACTGCCATTTTCATTTTAAAATTGGCCAGAGTGCTCAAACCTAATTTAATAAGACCTAATTTATTCTACATTGTCCTATAAGTTTAATGAACGTATTGTCTATTAAAAATATAAATCGAAAATACTTCTCTTAAAACTATCTATTCGATGTATTCATTTCCTGGAGCGTTCTGCAAGACCCTCTGTTTCATGAAGAAATATTAAATGAGCATTCAAAACAAAGCTATGAAATTGAATTAGTTTAGTTAGCCATAGCTAAAGGCTTACGGAATGCACCTCAGTATTTTGTTCAGAGATATTTGCTGTCCTAATATGGTTTCAGTTTACAATCTCTCTTGACCTGTAGTAATAAGGTTCCCAACTTAAATTACTCTAAACTTTTCAACTGAGTAGATCCATACCTGTACATAATCATTTAAACTATTTGCTCACATATGTTGTGAATAAGTTAGCCTGCAAAGAGTGAAGTTGTAGGGGACAAGATCAAACTAAAAATCATATCCAGTACAGAGAATTTCATTGTACGCCACTGATCCATTTTGAATCATTATGATTTTCTAATTTTAAGTTCTGAAAATTTCAGAATCTTTCCCATGAAGCCACAACCGTAGAGTGTGTGTGGTCTACGTTCCCTTTTAAAAGGCCGCCATGAAATTAAGAAGAAACTGCTTTAATTTGGCCGCCATGCACCTCGGAAATAAACAACTGAAAAACCGCACAGCCATCGAAAGCTTTTCTTTCGTGTCTCTCACGCGGGAAATTAAACTCCCGAAACAATCAAACAGAATTCCTGAGCGCAGAGCTGCAGAGCAAGAAAAAAGTCCCAATGGAAAACGAAAAGCGATTGAAAGAATTGGTCTACAATAGATTTAGCTTCTTGCTAATTCTTTCCGATTTGTATCTAATTAGTTTAAAGATCTTCTCCAATTAGTATCTAACTTCTTTAAAGGTCTATTCCAATTATCTCGCGAGTGTTTTCGTTTTCTTGTAGTCGCTGAAATGTAAGAATTCCGAATCTAAGCAGCTAGTTTTTATTCAGTGAACGATTGAACACTTCGTGTTTTCAGTATTTGAATAATGATGAAGTAGATAGCTCAAGAAATCAGCCTATATTCTGTCCAGAAGCATTAAAACAGGAATACTCAGCACTGATATTTAATTTATTACAACGTCCTCAGTGCTTGTCATTTTCAAACAAAACCCTGAGACCACAGCTCGTCGGCTGTAAACTTGTGAGCTTGGGAACAAATCTGCCACGAAGAACAACAGTTCAACGTCACTGCAGCAAGAAAACTTGTAAGCTTCCAAGAGTTTGGAGCCTCAGCAAGCAATCAGGCCAGCCCTGCTTAGCGCAACCCACTTAGCTATCCACATTAAAAGTGAAGCAATAAAGGCTCCGATTGAGCCAAGAATCAGACAGAGCATCTGATCCATGCTTAGTACTTCGTTTCTTATTAAGGAAAAATTTTGTCATGATTTCCCGAAGTAATTATTTTTAGCCTCCAAGCTGTTTCGACGAAGCCATTGCTTAATTATTTACATATTTTTGTTACGTCTAACAATTTTTATTCGGTGCAAGGTTACGATAAAACACCAGCAAATTTACTTCTACTAATGATTACATCGGTCTTTGAATTTTGGTTAGATATGGCCTAGATATATCCGTCGATTGGGTCAACAGCTGGCGAGTGTGGGGAGAAATTCCTGTTAATCTTTAAGATAAAGTACAACAAAATAGACAGTCGATGCAGTCGGCCCCCATAGGTTGATTTGGAGAATTGACTTTGGCTTTCGAGTTCATCCAATTTGTCAGAAACCAACGGGAAGGGCATCTGGTTTTAAAATTTTCAGCGCGCGAAGTGCCCCGAATAATCAAGATTTCAAATACGCTTCGATTTCCAGCCGCGCGAAATGATCGTTCGCTCGCTGAGCTAAAATACACTCACTAACACTCGCAGCCCTCAGGGTCCAATCTGGTTGAAGAGAAATGGGAATAGATGAAATGAAAATTCTTAGAAAATGTGGTCAAACCTGCCCTATTTTGTATTTTTCATTTTTTAAGTGCTGTTTATCTAAATGCTGCTAAAGATTTTTAAACATCATTTCTCAGAATATTGTTCAAAAATTGTTTCTGTAATGAGCGACTTTGGAAGTCTTCCATAAAATTTAA
>JACJUY010002251.1:102077-112673 GCA_014220935.1 Platorchestia sp. MABIK | reverse complement strand
CTCCCTACCGAGTTATTCTTGGTCGTTGTTTGAGTGTCCCAAGGGGATCTTTTTAGTCAATATAGGTTTCTGATTTGAGAGTGTTGGTAAAACCATTCATTGTCACTCAATTCTAGTTGGATGTGTAGGTGGATTAACCCTGAATGGTAGATCGCATGATAATATCTGTGGGTTATTTATATTTTTACCGTCGTCAATGCGTTCAGCGTTCAACACAAACAGTCCAAACCCCAAAGAACGGATATAGTATGTATATATTTCTTGTGTACCATGAATTGAATATTTGTGTAGAGCGTATACGGCGTACAGTGATGCAATAGTACAGCTGAGAACTGGTTTGCAGAAACCCAAAGACTTGTATTACCTGGACAACTTCTCCTTCCTGCACTACGTCGTGTGATAATGATTGTATTCAGAGAATTGGGTGGTCCGGACCTCATGGCATGAATTGATATCGTAACCATGTGAATTATATCCTGGCTGCACACTAATCCAATGTTGCATTTTCCAAGCTCCTCGCTCGCACGAGGCCCTACAATCTGTTATTTGACACTTTGACGGAGACCACTAAATATCAAGTTCAATGCCAAACTCAAATTTAAAGTCAATTGTAGTAAACTGTTTTGGAAATACCAAACATGAACTGGATCGTGCCTTCATTTAGTTTTGTTCAAGTATTTACGAAAATTGAGTTTGCGACTATTGGTCGGTCAGCAGCATTTTGAAAATAACCTCCGTGTACCACCGGTGGCGCACGTCGCAGTCAAAGTGTTAACACGTTGACTGCGATGTGTTACACTGAAGTTTAATATTCAACTCAAATTTAAGTTCAAAAGCTGCTGGCAATTTGATGATTTTTGAACATCAACCGAGTCCATTGAATACCACTAATTTTTAAAGATGCCTTTTAAAATGTCAAACGTCATATCGCTGGGGCGTTTCGCAGCGGGAAGAACTTAAGCACGACCCATCAGTGGGTTGTCCCAAGCAACGTGTTGACCAGGCACGGCTGGTTCTGGAATATTTCAACTGGTCTGCTAAGAGGATCGGTGTTTTAATGCTAAATGCGTAAATTTTTAACCTCGCACGTGTATTCCATTTTGTACTACTTCATGATCGCATTGGTACATTCATTGGATCAGTCAGCCCCTAACTAGGGAAACTGAAGATTCCATATGACCTACATTGTAAAATGAAGCATCAAATATCGAGTTAATTTTCTCATTGATCAGTCTAATGCAAAACTAGGTTAAGTGAATTAGGTTAAACACTACTGTACACCTTAGAATAACGTGATAATAGGATACCATAGAAGTCACTGAACTTGTTCGGCCTCACAGGTAGCTATACTCAAATTTGACCATTGTACTAAGCCTAAGAAACATTCTACCTTTGTAGCACCTGTGGTAAATAAATTGTTCAAAAAAGATTACGGCGTAGAGTAGCTCGATGGAAGCTTGACATCCTTCTGTCCTTCGAACGTCTGACCGGACGACGCCTCGTCAATTTGCCGGTCTCACTCTGACATTCGCCCACCGCACTTTTTCTTTTTATTCTTCCTTTTACTCGGTTTCTTGACTTCTCGATCAACAGCTTGCAACCTCGGTTTCAAAAGTGCCTTGCAAGATGTAACAATGGTTTTCGATAGCTCAACCTCTGTGTTTTTTCAACGATAGTTCAATTTCTTTCAGTTGTAGTGCAAAGCTTCTTCGAAACAGAGGACTGAACGATTTTGGAATAAAATCTCTTCAAGGAGATACAACAATTGCACCTGAGTATTAGTGTCCCCAGAAAAAAAATGTGAGGTCCCGAGTCGAAAGTCGGTACGCTTTCGTTTTTGAAATAGAATAGGATGTTTGTTCGGTTAAAAATCATCTTTTTTAGGCTCGCTGTTATGCCGTTTTCAGACTTATTAACTTATTCATGGACGTAGATCTGGTTTCCTAAATTTTCTTTTCAACTGTTTCTGCGCGCGGGAGATCTTGAGTTGGAACGCACTTATCCATAGATTCCATGTTCCTTCAACTCCATTCCAAGTGGTGCCTTCAACCTTCCTCTCTTTGGGATGCCTTTGTTAGAGTAAGGGAGGCTTAAATTAGCTTATCGAACCTTATCTAATCTGAAATTATGCAGATGAAAGTAAATTGAATTTGTACTTAAAATGAACATCAGGGTCTGTTCGTCTGGCTTGTCATTAATCATCAAATATTTTTCCAATGCATTGAATCAATTTTGTACGTTTTATTACTTACACGCATTTCTCAAACACGTGCCACATGGCTGAAATGTTCGACGAATTCCACTAGTCGCTGACTTAATTGCGATATTAAGAGCTATATTTGAACATCTTTGAAGTAAAATTAGAGTCAAAAGCAAATTAAAAATGTGCGATTTAATGTATTAGGTGGGAAAATTCGTTGTCGAGGAGCTCGACCGTGACGCTAACTTTCCCTTTGCTCGATTTTGAAGCACCTCTTTGGCAAGATGTTCATTTCAAAGTACACTAAGGGAATGTCCTGTGATGGGGAATTTTTGATGTGAAATGCATGTATTCATTCATTCTTCCCCTCAGGGGGATACAACAAATGTATGTATGGGAATTAGCACTCCCAGGAGGAAAATGTGAGAGCTCGAGCTGAGAGTTAGGTAGGCCTTTTTTTTTTAAATCAAATGTTTTTGTTATGTTAAGAACCATCTTTGTTTTCGGTTCACTGCTGTCCTGTTTTTCAGCACTTACTTTCTTCTTCGACTTAGATCTTGTTTCATAATCTTCTTTCTCAACTAACTGTTTCTATACCCTTTCTGCGTAGATTCCTCATTCCCTTAACTCCATACTAAATGGTGCTTTCCTCCTTCCTCTCTTTGGATCGCCTTTGTGGCGGATAGGGAGGCTTAAACTAACTAATAATCTAATCTTCACTCATTCATTGCCACAAGCGTGTCACACGTTCGTTTGCTTCATGAGAGCGAAAGTGCTCTAGTAACACAGTCTACCTGTATGAGTTGCATCCCTCGTGTCACACCAGCAGCATATCAGCACAATGGCTTGATTCCGAGCGGACGATATCACTGACAACACAGCCCGTACACGTCGCACGAAAGGCGCCACTTGTACACAACACACCGTGGCCCACATACAAACGAACTTGACCTCAACCGCGTCTGGAATGCTTTGTTTCGTTCTCTTCCTCATTGGGGTGCATTGCTATGATTTTTTTTCCTCCTCGTTGAGATGTGGAAACGCGACAAAAAACTTCTTTCAATCTTGCTGTTATTATGCATCGACAAATTTTGTCCGTAGATTCCCAGTACTCTTCATTCCATACCAAAATGGTGCCTTCCCCCTTGGTCTCTTGGGCACATCTTTCTTGTGGTAAGGGTAGCCCATATTTACTGATAGTCGTATCTCAGCTTACAGGATAATGTCCTGTCGAAGTCTCGTCTATACATTAAGTACGTTAGCAGGGAGTTGTACCTATTTTTCCGGGTGTAAATTTTCTACAATGACGTAAATTGAGAATTTTATGCGGTTTACCTATCAGATGTGATTCATTTGGTGTCAAGAAAAGTGTTTGAGGGAGCCCTGGAAATGAAACGTTGTGGTCTGCGCAGGTTAACATGCCGACTTCGAAGGGTTAAAGTGAAGTTCAATATTCAACTCAAATTTCAAGTCAAAAGCTGTTAGAATTTTATAAATTTTATGACTGGGTGCGCTAAGTAGCATTAATATTAAAAGATTGTTAAAATGTTTTCAAATGGCCTATTGATGGGTCGTTTCGCAGCCGGAAGAAACTAAACAGGACCTATCGAAGAGTCGTATCGCAAGCGACGAGGTGATGGCTTACCATAACCGCAATTTGAGCTTGCTGCGAACGACAGCGCAAGCATCGATGTTTTGTGGAAGTCGGACCCTGGTCGAAACTCAACCCTAAATTTATTATATTATTATTGAGCAAGTTGGGCCAAGGAACTGCTCTGGATTTAACACGTTGACTACGGTGGGTTCAAGTGAAATTCAATATTCAACTTGAATTTAAAGCCCCTTGTAGCAGTAATTTTGGAAATAGCGAACAATACTGTATCGTGCCTTTATTAAGTTTTGATAAAGTATTCATACAAATTGAGTTTGTGACTACTGGTTGGTCAGAAGAATTATGAAAATTCCCTCCATGTACAATACAGCAGCCGCGGTCAAAGTGCTACTATCACATTTTTCAGTACAATAGAAGAATTATTGAAGTGGTTTGATATGTCGAAATGCGTCATCACTTATATTTTGGATGAATTCACTCTGGAGAACAGGTAGGGTTCATGGTCATCTAAAGCTTTGTTTTAAATTAAAGTTACACAACGGTGGCGCACGTGTGACACTGGACGTGCACGATACTCTTACCCCGGAAACTGGAGAAAAACCATGAAGTTCCAACACAGTTATAGGATCGCAGTATCAAATATGGGCAAATGCTTTGGCACCGTCTTCCTCAAGTCTCTTGTAACTGGAATCTTGAATTTAACTAGGTTATGTTCACGACGTAGGTCAGATAACTGTTTTAAAAGTGCATACATTCATGAACAATGATCAATATGAATATGTTTGAACGGTATCAAATATGGGTAAATGCTTTGATATTCCTTTTTCCTGAAGGCGCTTGTAACTGTATAAAGAATTCGACTAGTTTATGTTCCCTACAAAGGTGAGATTCTCTTTTAAAAGTACGCACATTACTGAAGAATATTGAACAAGAATAATAGCATATACTTCTTTTAAACTAAGTATGAAAGAGATCCCATATTTGAATTACAGCCTCTCATGAACGTTTGAAAGAAAGGGGGAATAATTAACATTTTGCAGACACGATGTCCTGTTTTCGTGAGGCCAGAGTCATACAATTGCACTACATCCAGCACAAACACGCCTGCCAGATGAATCTTCAAATGATAGATTGACGGTTGAATGTGTAGTGTGTTGTGGAACATTGTGTGATGCCACCGTGCCCATACACACACGGTGCCACTAAATCCAAAATGTATAAGAAACTATCACCACACAATGGATGGTATACACTGATGAGCCTGAGATTATGCTCTAGTCGGTATTTTGCTCTGCTGACTCTGTGCGGTCATGGTTCATCCAATTTCTGCTCAAGTTTCGGGCTCCTTGTTGTCAATGTCAAATCAAAATGGCCTTTCTCTTGCACCAAAAGATATTTTCATGAAGAAGGGTGACCATTTGCTCTACAATTTGAAGGGAAACGGGAATTGGAATATTAAGTAAGAATAGATTATGTAAAATATTGGATGTAGACATTTGTCTGTGACCTGTATAGCTTTAGTCTGGAAAAAGCGATATATGCGCGATGAGCGTATCTGTGATTCAGGCTTCACTCCACTAAAATTTAAATATATTATTCTATACCTTGGTATTGGCCACGGTAGAGAAAACAAGGTAGGGTCATTTCTAAGGGAGAAAATGCACCTCTTGTTCGGCTAGCCTATAGAAAAGCTTTATTTTAACAAAGTTTATGACGTCACCAAAACGCCATGTCGTTAGTCCAATAGTGGAGCCAGATTTAAAGGTAACAGTGCTACCAGATACAATATGAGCGCTGCTATATATTGGTTCGTTGGCGTGACGTCAGCATTGACACACCGTCAACGAAAAAAAGACTGGTGTGAACCTACCTTGTTTCCTCTACCATGGTATTGGCATCACTATTATAGATGCATTGGGTTAGTCTCCGAATCTAAAGGATTCCTTCGGGAAAAATTTAGGAAGTCATGAATCTTTTTCAAACAATAACTAAATTGAAAGACTTTATTGCTTCACAAGCATCCTCAAATCATCATTTTTGACAGGACGATTACGTTAACGATGAAGAAATAATAAACCTCAAAAATAGTTTTCCAAAAACTAACTCCGACTGTGATCTCCCAGTACGAAGAAATGAAGAGCATGGACGTAAACACTTTGACTGTTGCAGGTTAAACTGAAGTTTAGTATTTATTTCAAATTTAAAGTCAATAGTTGTGAGCAACGTTGGAAATACCAAAATTAACAGAATCATGTTTTCACCTGGTTTTAATTAAGCATTTTAGAAACTCAGTTTGACTACTGGTTGGTCAGCAGCATAATGAAAACTCCCCCGGTGACTAAATATGGCTCACGTCGCAGTTGAAGTACTGATACTGAGTCGCGATCAGGAGACACTGCATCTCGGAAGCTAATGATTCTCGAGACCGCTCACCTCTATTGTGGCTCCATCAGAGACGAGCGTGACTGGGCAAACACGTACCTGACTCTGTCGAATTAATTTTAAGGTGGACGACCGTTCACATCCGCTCATCTAATGGTTGTCTGGAGGTCTGTGGACGGTGGGGTGCATGCCCTGCTCACTTTATAGAGTCACGGGGGAAGTTGTTGTGTACGTACTAGGAATTTGTACAGCTTGTGAAAATAAGTACAAGTCATAAATCTGTAGATTCCTCGTTCTCTTAATTCCACACTAAATGGTGCCTTCTTGATGGTATGTATCAGGTTTGATTGGAAGTAAAAATCATTTTTTTCCTATCTTGAGAACCAAACCAAGGGTTAGAGAAACTTGAACTAACTTACTATTTAATCTTAAAATATTCAGAATTTGTTGATGCTTTGTCACATGGCGAATCAGTCAGTAGGTAGGTGAACAGGTGGAGGAGATGGTTTTGACTTTTGAGCGATCCGATCTTCTCAAATTTTCCCTATGGCATTCAAAATTTTGGGACACATTTTCAGTGCATGAAAGAGCTGGCAAGGGCTACCTTGCTTGAAAGCGGACAATGTGTAAACCTCTTCGGTACTGCATGACGCCCCTAGTCATCTTAAAACTTAACCCAGTTCGTTCAGAGTTCTTCTGATAACTCCGTTTCTTTTAAGAACGCGAACTAAAACTCAACTTTCTAACCAAAATACCGAACTTCAGTGTCGGCTGTGGCACTCTTCGATGTGTGCGCTTTCGCTACCTCGTGCACGAATAAGTCTATGTTGCCGGATGTCGGACTACAAACGTCAATATCGTGATCGCCATTTCATTGCGAACGAATCGAGTCCCATTTTGATAGATTTTTAATGCATTCTCTGCCTTGTCGCAATGCACTCAAACGTGTCTGCTGTCTCTGCCATCACCGGCAGAACGTCTCACTTCACCACGGTCTAGCGCTCCTTCTAATTAGCTTTATTAAGCGGCAACTCGGACATGCTCGTTTCTCGCGTGAATGTCGCTGCTACGCGTCGCTGCGCCGTCGGCACCCTGGGCACCGAAATTGAGGAAATAACCTTTGCTAAGCTCAGTGAAAAATGCCTGCGTGTTGCATCAGCGGACACTGCATGGTCTGGGGCTTTTGTTTCGCTTGCGTGCAGTTTCGCCCTTCGGTGTTGGTTGGTTCGACTCTTTTGGTTGGACCGAATTTAGATATGCGAGCTAAGCGTCTTTCAAGAGGATAGAACAATTAAATCTGCATGAATTGGCGCTCCCAAGGAAAAAATGTGAGGTCCAGAGCTGATGATTAGGTAGGGTTTCATTTCATTGTAATAGAGTAGGTTTTTGTCTTTTTACGGGTTGCCTATTTTGAAATCATTGTCGTCCTTTTTTTCGTGAGCCCATGTTACTTTCTTCTCCAACTTTTATTCTGTAGCTTGAATTTCTTTCAAATCACTCTTTTATGAGCTAGGTTTAGGTACACATCTTGTGCATAGATTACGCGTTCCATTAATTCCCTTATATAAATGGTGCCTTCCTCCTTCCTCTTATGGAAGCTCCTTTGTAGTGGCTACGGAGGCGTGAACTAATTTATCATCTAATTCATATTTATAAACTGCTACTCGATTAGGCATTCGTACAATTGAGTTTGTGACTACTGGTCGGTCAAAAGAATTTTGAAAATTCTTTCTGTGTGCACCGGTCTAGGTCAAAGTGTGGATACCACATAAATCAGTAGTGTTCAATGGAAGAATTATTCACTCTAATAGAAGAATTGTCTAATTATTACTGTCGGTGGGTCTCTAAGTTCCTTTGTGCCAGCATGCTCTCGTGTGGTAATGAGAGCGTAATTGTTTGGATGTCGTGTAAGTGGTCAGTTGGATTCGCTAGGGGCAGTGCTTCTAAATTTGAAGAAAAACTTGTTTAGGTTACTGAACCCTCAAAGTGGCTAAATAAAGGTTATTTGAGCAAGTAATGGCGTTCTTCGACTCTTCAGTACTAAATTAAAAACTGCTGTTACAACTGCGCTCATCTCAACTCCTGAATAATTACAACTTGTGACAGCTTTTAGACGAGATTACATTGAAAAATAACTGCTCTTCGCTCCTCTCTTTTCGACGCCAAAAAGAAAAACGCAACAACGGAGTCGTTGACTCTCACCGAAACCTTTGAAGTTGGCTTAATATGCATGTTGGTGTAGAGCGGAACCTGCGTGTCGACTTTTTACAAGCATCGTCCGCACTGGCAGAGAGAACTGGACTCTAATATGTCCTTTGACGCCAAAACACTGCTCTGCGCCACCCAAGCCGCCCTGGTGTTTTGGCCTTCGGCAGATTCCACAGCACTGTTCGGTACGCTTTACTGATGTGAAATCAATTTCTTTTGTTCTGTAGTTCTTCTGCTTTTTTTTTATCTATTATCTGATTTCATGTCAATGATCTCCCACTCGAGTTGTTTAACTGTTCTTGTTGTCTTACTATTTCTGCAGTAAATTGAATTTGAGCTTAAATTAACTAATTTCATCTTTATTTTAAGTTTCTTTCGTTTTTGTCTTGTGCAGCTGACCTCAAGTACGTGAGCGACCTTCATCTATCTGCTTCTTTTCACGGTTTGGACCTTCTATGCTCCCTTTTTTCCAACTGCTGAACTCCTGAGCGGCTGCGGTAGAGAACTATACGTTATCCAACAATTAACCATCGTGACTGTGAGTTTTGCACGTCGTGCGTTACATTTTTGGCTGAACGGATCAAATTAGCCAGGGCTTAACTTTTGCACGCAGCGTTTGTATTTCCCGTCATCCTACTCAGTGAAAAATAACCACCTACAATCTGCCCGTCACAGCACTTTCACTGAGTGTGTTGCTAAGTGTCGCCAATACGTCCGAGTAAATTGTGATGCATAGTCACTGAATCTGCCTCATTCGACTATTTGTGTCTCTCGCGCGTCACTGGTGCTCTGGAGCCGGATTTTTAAACCATTTACGTTGTTGTAGTGGTAATAGTCGCGTTGTTGTAACTATTTACGTTGTTTTAGCGGTCATAGTTACGTTGTTATAACTATTTACGTTGTTGCAGCGTACGTTTTTCAGTCCATTTGGGTACGCTACGAGCCGTTTTCCTGACCAAATCCTGTCTTCAGCTTTTATTAACAGATTTTAAATCTGAGCTAAAGATTTTGACCTCAAAAACTACACACATCGAAGCCGAGTGTACCGAAAAACTTACTCTTACAGCCGAACTGCTGTAACAACCTCAATTATAATTTGAAAATCCGTCTCCTGGTTTGCTGAAAATTACGGAAGTGATGATATTGGAGCTACGCGTGGCACTTGAAAGTTAAAGTCTGCATGATAGCAAATTCATTCAAGTATAATATCAAATTCAGTAAAATTAAGACCACTAGGGTTTTAAGAAGGCTGCGAGAAAAGAATCTCACCCTAAAGAAGAGAAAGAAAGAAAAGTGGTTCGTTTCTAAAAAAATTTGACCCATGAAATGCACTACATCGCATCGGCTTCTAGATGTTTCTCAATATAAAGGTCTTTAATTGATAGACAAACTATACGGAGTGAACAATGATTTTTAAGTTATTTTCATGTATTGAGTAACGGTTGGCCATCAGTAATTTATAAAAACAGCACAGCACATCCATCACAGCACAGAAACCGCAATAATCTCATGATATTTGTAATGGTCAATGGTCGCCTTAGAATCTGTCACGATGTAACAATGCGTTATCGTGGAACCGTACAACGGAGCTTCATTGTGTGCAACTGAAGATTTGTGCCAGGAAATTTTCAAAAGCAGCTGCTGTGCATACAAACTCGTGAGGATGCCTGCATGACCCGCGTGATGTGCAGATTAGATGGAACTTATACTAAATTAGTCTTCATTATTCAGCATTAGGCCATTAAAATGATTGAGGTTGTCGCTTGCACCTCGCGTTGCACAATCGCAATCGAAACGTAACGGCAGCACTGCGAATGCCTGCTGCGACCTGAAGATAGTCGATTATTTACCGCTGTACCACATCACGCACACCTCAGGGATACCCCAGTCTCATTTTGCTGGGCAAAACTCTTCCGTTTGGACACCTCAGGGATGCCCCTGTCACATCTTACTGGGCAAAAGTCTCCTGTTTGGCTGTTTTAAAATATAATTTCTCTCATTTGAATATTTAACCCTTTATCCGCCTACGTCCTTCTTAAAGGACATTAAAAAATCACTCGCTTCGTTCAAGTATTTTAAATGCTTCGTTGAAAAGTTGACGTGGGAATGACTCCTTGGCCTGCATCCCAGCAATCACTTAATTTTTGAGGCATGTCCACTGGAACTGAACTTCAGACTCGTCAGCATCTCGACA
>JACJUY010002251.1:40598-85236 GCA_014220935.1 Platorchestia sp. MABIK | reverse complement strand
TTTGTTTTCTCTTTTATACAGACAGAATGATTTGTACTTTTATGAACTGATGATGGAGCTGGACTCCGAAACGTTTTCCTAGTAAATATGATTAAGTTCTTTGGAATTTTCCTCGTTTTTAAATTCCTCAACTTGAGATTTGAGGCTACCGTATAGCTAAATAGGTTGCGTGTTACGAGTTAGAAAATAATTCTGCTTCAAAATCGGAAAAAATTTATTTGAAATCTGAAAAATCAAGTCCTATGTCGTAAAAAATGTATTCATCTGTCGAGTTTGTATAGGTAGCAGATGCAGGCAACACATTGAGCGTCAACGAAGACATAATAGCAGCAGCAGCCCTGTTATCCCAGGAGGATAAAAATATACAACTGAATGTAGAGTCTTCTTTGTCAGATAAATCAAAGTTTTATGAGAAAAATTTCACAAACGAATAAAAGAAAAAGAGCTCACAAAGCTTCAAAACGACATCGGAAACCATGTTCATAAACACTTTTAAAATTATTACGGTCGCTCTCTCTCGTGCAAAAAGGCGTACTCGAAAAACAAAAAGTTAGGCAGGTTAAACAAGAAGCAAACTTTATCATCACAGATGCTGATAGCTCTGTAATGAGTTATTACTAAAGATAAAAGTATAAGTTAGGTATAAACACAAAAGCTCAATACAAGCCTTGATTTGGAAACTGCGCCACACGAAGACTTCAGTGAACAATTGACTTTGGTCAATATTTCTAACTGTTATTGAAACCACTTCTATGATCAAATTTACCGAGAAACTCAAGCTAAGAAGCTCAAAGAAAGGTCACATGCAAATTATACTCTTATAAGCTTTCATAAAATACATTTATATTATTATCTACGATTCTTTTACGAAATTTGCGTCACATTATAGAGCAAATAGTTTTACGGAACTTCTCACGTAAATCCTAAGCCAAGCACCCAGCGGTCGAAGGCACGAGACGGCAACGTCACGCTTTGGGGACAGCGTTGGGAGTGACGTTGGGGGCAGCGTTGGGGGCAGCGTTGGAGGCAGCGTTTGGAGTGACGTTGGGGGCAGAGTTGGGGTCAGCGTTGGGGTCAGCGTTGGGAGCGACGTTGGGAGCAGCGTTGGGGACGACGTTAGTGAACAGCGTTGGGGCCGACGATGGGGACAGCGTTGGGGGCAGCATTGCCGAGCGCCGCCAGCCACACGTCAGAATATTCCGAGTTGGGGACCTCTAGTAAATTGAAGTCCATTCCTTGGAACAGATCCAGTCTGTGACTGCAAAAGAAACGCATAAAACATTGGTGCGTTGCCCCAGCATACAAACATGCTGATTGAACCTTTAAACCCTCAACGGAACGACCCAAGATTTCCCACATATCTTGTACAATTCAAGCATTGTATTTTCTCCTCGAACATTTTTTTTCAAATTATGTATTATAAATGAAGTGAAATATTTTAATTCGAATTGAAGAATCAACAATTCTAATTGCTGCAAAAAATAGAGGTGACACAACCTTTAATCGAAAAAAATGGTCCGTTACGCGGTTGAGAGCACGGAGCACATGAATTAGTAATCTCTATAATCTGGTTCAGTGTTTTGAGAGTAGAATTTGACTTAAATAAATGAAATGCATTTGTTACAGCTCAATTTTCGGCGCTTATAGCTCATACAATTCTTGAAAAAAAAGCTCTAGATTCGAGCTAAGCAAGAAAGTTGAGAAGCTAGGCTTGAAACAGACAACGTACAGTTATTCCAGATGATCTAATAACCCGTAGATTTCAAGTTCCAAAGAATTTCAAGAGGAAATTCAAGTTTCATTGGTTCCCTTGAACATCACTAAGCAAATGGATATTAGGCCCTGATATTTTCGTGTTTACGCTGAGAGTGCAGGCACTAAGAAATGCAGGCACAATCGCCTCATGTAGAATACTGAGGTACAGGTCGGGTCATGGTCACTGATAGTCCTAATTGAGTTCAAGGAAGACAAACTCACAAGTCGGGACGTCATCATTGAAAGTTTGTTTTCGAACTTAACGAAGATTTATTTACAAGTCAGGATGTGGAGACTGATAGTCAATCTGGAGTTCAAGGAAAATATGCTCACAAGTCGAGGGGTGGGTATTGATAGACATCCTTGGGTACAAGGGACTGTCACTCACCACTCGGAAAGTAGTAACTAACAATTCATTCTCAAGGACAGCCTCCAGTAACTCACAACTCGAAAAGTGGTTGCTTGTAGTTCATTTTCAATTAGAAGCTCCTTCTACTCACAAGTCAGCCGCAGGGTACTCAGGATCGTCCTCAGGCGCAGGGTACAAGGCTTCGTAAGTCCTGGTCTGGTCAGCGTCCTCGCCGTGTATGGCGTAGGCGTTCACGCGCGTCACGTTGGGAGGGAAGTACGAGGCGGGGATGAGGGCAGACCCGCTCCACACGCCCTGAACAACCAGTGCAACGCATTCAGACAGCAAAAATTAAACGAACTTGATTGAAATTGAAAAAAGACAATGTGCAAAGAGACAACGTGAAAAGAGACAACGTGCTAAGAGACAACGTGCAAAGAGACAACATGAAAAGAGACACCGTGAGAAGAGACAATGTGAAAAGAGACGACGTGAAAAGAGACGACGTGAAAAGAGACGACGTGAAAAGAGACAAAGTATAAAGAGATAAAGTATAAAGAGATAAAGTATAAAGAGACAACGTGGAAAGAGACAACGTGAGGGATACCCGCAACCTTTTTAACGTCATTTGAACGAAAATACGTACTGAAAAAGCGCTGGTATGTCCACTCGATTAAATAAACATTTGGTTAAAAAAGTCAATATGATTCTTCTGTCAACTAAGTGTCATATCATCCGTGGAGAAATGTAACTCGCAGATTGATGTTTGAACTACAAGACTTTTGATGCAAGGTAATCTGAGTCACCGAAGCGCTATATAACATACGTCACTACATGCTGCAATAATAACTAACTACTGCTACTACTACTTTTAAGATTACTACCACAACCATAGACATAACTAGTACTTAAGTGAACTGTCACGGGCATCAAGTGCTATTTGAGTCATGGATGCGCTGCCAACCAAAATCCACTACTACTATGGCAACTAACTACTGGTACCACTACTTTCACTACAAATCAAATAAACTGCCAGGGACATCACGTACAATTTGAGTCACCGAAGTGCTAGCAAACATGTCACTAATACAATTACCCCTTACTGCTACTGTTATTTTTATTCTTACTATAACTACTACAACTACTGCTACTTTTAATATTACGACAAATCACGGTAACAGAAAGGGGTATCACATGCAATTTTAGTCACCCACGCGTTGGTAAGTACAAGTCACTACTACAATAACTACTAACTACTTCTTCTTTTTCAACGATTACTTCTACAATTACTACTAACTACTACTACTTCTTCAACGATTACATCTCAAATTACTACTGACTACTATTACTTCTTCAACGATTATTTCTAATTACTACCAACTACTAAAACTTTTAATATAACAAGAAATCATGTGATTTAATTCTAATGAGCCCGCACAGGCTGGCCGTCGGTGCCCTCCTGCCTGAGATCGACGGTGTAGTCGAGGCTGAGCTCGCTGGCGATGGTGTTGCGCTCCCCCTCCAGCAGCAACAGCAGGTGCTCCCCCCATGGCCCCAGCTCCACCTCCAGGTACTCGTCCTTTGCGTTCAGGAAGAACATCTCCACCACTGGTGAAAAAATGAAAAAAATAGCATCACCATCACTTGAAAAAAACGAAAAAAAGAACATCTCCAACACTGTTGAAAAAAGTACATCTACGACAATGTCGAAAAAATGAAAAAATATCTCCACCACTGATGAAAACATCTCCACGGATGAAGAAAAGAACATCTCCACCACTGTTGAAAAATCGTGAACGTTGTCAGGTCTTCAGCTAACTGGAAGAACTCTTGAGGAGGAACAGTGGCTCATGTTGAGCTGAAATGTCGCAATCATGATCGTTGTCAGCTCTTCAGGAGATCTTGTCAGCTAACCCCAAGAGTTCTTGAGGCATCACTATTGGGGAAATTAAAAATAAACTTATTTTTAGCTTAAATAACGCTGTTGAGATTTTAGTTTCACTTTTTTAAACAGGAAGAAGCGAGGTGGTCGCAAGCAAAATGTGTTCTTCCACCATCACAGCGTTGAAGACACGTGATTGAAGTTAAGAAATAGTGGTGTCAAAAATTTGCCTCGACGAAATTGGACATTATCTTTGTGAAGTAAAATATTAATGTCAATTCCCTTAATTTCGTAATTTTTTTCATTTACTAGGTAAAATAACTTATTTTTTCAATTGCATCAATAACTCTGTATAATGAAAATTCTCGTTTAGTTACTTCAATTCCTTATTCTAATTATTTTATGAAAGCTAAATCGTATATCAAACTGCTTCATGCGAGGCCATACTTTTCAATCACACTTGAATTGAAATAATTCTTATCCGTTTTAACCACATCATACAGCTATATTTTTTCCATTTTACCCACATCCTGCAGCTAAATTTTTATCCATATCAATCCCATGTTACAGCTATTTTCTTTTCCATTTTAATCGCATCCTGCAGCTATATTCTTTTCCATTTTAATCAAATCCTAAGCTACATTTTTTTCCATGTTAATCACATCCTGTTGCTAAATACAGTATTCTTTTCCATTCTAATCCCATACAACATCGAGCACAGTTCAAAAAATTAACATTTTTCTACCTTCGTAGTTGAAAAGTCCTGGGAAGGGCTCTCCAGGAGTGCCCCCCGGGGGAGCGGGGTCGTTGAAGAATGCCGCCGTGACGTTCAGGCGAACGTTGTCCTGGTGGAAGACCCCTGAATTAACACGTTGACTGCGATGGGTTGAACTGAAATTCAGTTTTCAACTTAAATTTAAATTCTAAAGTTGTTCGCAATTTCATAAATATCAAACATCAACTAGATCCATTAAATTCTATTAATTTTTAAAGATTGTGGAAACTTTTTCAAACGACCTAGCGATGGGTCATTTTGCAGCAGGAAAAACTTAAGCACGACCCTCCCAAGGGTCGCCGTCCAGTCAACGTAATAAAAGTTATGCGTAGACCCATCTGAATTTCAATTAATCTAGTCAACCAGGAAATTTAAGTAATTTTTTCCAGAACGAACAGAAACTTTCTTGGTGGCCTTTTCGCCTGATTTAAAGGATAGAAACACCTCAAATATAAATGAGAGAGCGAGGAATTGATAAAACATTCGCCCGTGAAAATGACGTTTCGAGCGTATGGTCATCATCAGCTAAGTAAATAAATGAAAAATTCCTCTGTCAAACAGTTGAATAAACTATATTCATAACGGGTATTTTGAATTTGAACAACTTATGCGAAGATCACCAAATGCGTCAGAGTGAGAGATTATGAAGCAATTTTATATGTAATATGGTTACATACATGATGTAATTTATGTACGTGAATGATTCGGTTTGCAGAATCCATAAACGGGGAAAACAAGCGAGTAGAAATTCTAGAAGACTGCTGTTTAAAGCACATACAATACAGTGGGAAATTTTAATAATGATAAATTCATTCAATAAAAATGAAAGTAAATACTCCACCGTGTATATTACTCGTACTTTTTTCAGGGTCAAACCACATAGAATAAAAACGTAACTACCAGTGCAATTCAATCTCCGTGACTGCTGAATGCCTCATCAGTAGTGTGTTTTTTTGCGTCGCCGGTAATCATTACGTAACAGTGTGCACGGGGCGGACGTTTAGGTATTATCACTAAATCGGCCAAGCATTTAGTGTCTGTAGAGACAATGCGATATTTTATCAGGGTACCCAGAGTTATCATTTGTCTACCAACCACGCCAGCAAGTACACACTGGGGCACAATGCCCTCTTGCATTTTCATTCTTATTTGCTATCATATCCATCATAATATTTCCCTCGTTAGAAATTCTCAGGGTCATAAAATGTGATTTCAAGCGTCAGCATCATTAGAAAGACTGTCCGGTTCATATGAGTAATCAATTCAAGCGTCGGAATCATCAGAAAGCCTAATTCATATGAGTAATTAATTCAAGAGTCGGGACCGTTAGAATGTCTGGTTAATATGAGCACTACATAAGTTCATTACCAGATGCCTCTGCCCTGTAACAAATGAAAAGTGTATGCAAAAGAGAGCACTCCTCACTCCATCATTGAAGAGAACGATTTCCGCCGGCTGGTGGTCTGTGATGGGGACGCTGTTCCATTCCGTCGCGATGCTGTAGCGGAACAGCCGAGGTGTTCTGTAGAACGAAATATTTGGACGTCACTAACAGGTTTTAAAAGAAACTGCACACTAACACGAAAAATTCAGTAATGGCTTTGACAGCTGTTTTTGGACAGCTTTCTCAAAATTAATTTGACATAAACCCTTAATACGTTGACCGCGATGGGTAAAACGGAAGTTCAATGCTCAACTAAAATTCAAAGTCAATTGTGGTAAGCAATATTGAAAATAGCAAACATCAAATGTATGGTGCCTTCATTTCGTTTTGATTAAGTATTTAAAAAAAACTGAATTTGTGACTACTGGTCGGTCAGCAGCACACACACGCACACCGGCAGCTCACATCACGATCGACGTGATAAGCCTCTTATGAGTGCACACATTCCTTAGCTTTTCGCAGCAGTAGCTCGCTTCACAGCTTGTGATCACTTCCACACCTGCTCCTTCCTCGTTCTGTAGCGTGATGTAATCAGTGGCTTGTACGACTTGGAGTGCCCGCACAAGTGTGCTAATAAGAGTATTGTTTTTTCGTATTTTTCGATTGGTCGCAAAAATACCTCGGAAGGAAGGCTGCATTGTACAGGGTAAAATGTCCCCTAATCTTCAAATTGTATCCTACATACGCACGAGTATTATACCATTTGTGAGTTAGAAACTTAATTCTTTATTTTCAACAGTTGAAAACCCCTAAAATGGAGCTGACTTGAGGTACTTGAGTTACCACTGATTTTTGTGCAAGACGTGCAGTTACTCTCGAGATCAATATTATTATTATAACTATTTTAGAATTTTCCCACCGGATCCGAGACTCAGACGATATCACAGTGCAACTGGGTGTAGGTCACGGTAGAGGAAACAAGGTAGGTTCAAGCCAATCTTTTTTCGTTGACGGTGGGGTTTTGCTGACGTCACGGCAACGAACCAATAGCATGCAGCGCTCATATTGCATCTGGTAGCACTGCTACCCCCAAATTTGGCTCCACTGTTGACCCAACGACATGACGTTTTGGTGAAGTCATAGAGTCTGTTTGAAATAAAGCTGTTGGAGGAGGTGTATTTTCTCCCATTGAAATGACCTTACCTTGTTTCCTCTACCGTGGTGTTGGTGGAGCCAAAAGTTACGAAGCAGAAGAAAGTAGAGGGAGGAGAGAAGCACCTCCAAACACGTGTCTACTCACTGTATGGAATCGTCCCAGATCTGAGACATGGGGAGTTCACTTTGGCCGGGCACGATGGTGTTAATGTCGAACGGCTTGTAGTACTGGAAGTCGTGGCTAGAAAAGGGGGAAAGTTCACTTACGAATTACCACCAGCAACCAAAACAATTTTTGGATTTATACTCACAAAAAATCTCGTCTGATTTGGTCCAAGAACCAACTGAATCACGGAAATTATGAGAAATACGCAGCAATAAAAAATTACTCTTATTTTTCTCAGAAAATCTGGTGTGATTTGGCTCAAACACTAACTTTATCCCGTAGATGGAAACGATAAGAGGAGCTTCAGAAAGTTCGTTGCAGAGCACGAATCTACTACACCTACAGCGTAAATTGCAATCAAGTTCATAACAGGACAATATAATCATCAAATCTAGAAGAAAACAGTCATAGGTCACTAAAGTCTTGAAATCAAGGGTGGGAAAGCAGGCTACCCACAAGTCGGGCTCGCTGTCGGTGCTGAGTTGCGGGTAGAGGGACTCCTCGTGTCTCCCGGCACCGGGAATGTGCTGAGCAAACGCGTTGAATCTGTCCACCTGCCCACATTAGATCAGATTAGATTCAGGGAGCTTACCTCTATTTCAAATATTGATCATCAGGAATTTAAAAACGAATGTCTAGTGCATTCTTTGTTTTTAAATTCCTGATATTCCTGATAACTCTTAATGATCATCAGGAATTTAAAAACGAATGTCTAGCGCATTCTTCATTTTTAAATTCCTGATATTCCTGATAACTTTTAATGATCATCAGGAATTTAAAAACAAATGCTTAGCTCATTCTTCGTTTTTGAATTCCTGATTTCAGATTCAGAGTTAGTTTAACATCCGCATCAACAACGAAGGTGTTCTAAAGAGAGGAAGGATGAAGGCACTATTTACCATGGAGTTACGGGAATAAATAAGGTAGTTTGAGCCTCCCTTACCACAACAAAGGTGTTCCAAAGTGAGGAAGGAAAAAGGCGCCATTTAGTTAGGAGTTTAGGGAACACGGAATTTATACACAAGGTGTGTTCCCGCTCAAGATCTCTTGTGCATAGAAACAGTACGTAGAGGGGGAAACTTATGAAACAAGATAAAAAAAGTTGAAGAAGAAAAAGGTGCTGAAAAACAGCGCAGCATTGAACTGAATAAAGATGGTCCAAAACAAAACAAAATAACCTTTCTATTTGAACAAAAGCAAGGACAACCTAGTTCTTAGCTCGAGATCTCATTTTTCCCCCAGGGAATGTATCCTTACTCACCAATATAGCGAAGCATAAGGCTATATTACTCGATGAAAACTGCGTTACAGAATTGTATTAGAAAGTTTCATAATTGCATTGTGTTTCACATTTTATATTGTCTCATGAACATTAATAAAACAGAATTACGCTGTGAATTATAGCATATTATAAAATTACAAGTTTACTTTTATGACGCATTACACTACATTAAACGACATGAAAGATTGCATTATGCAACGTTGGAGACATAGATTCAGAGACTTGTGAGGCTGGTGGGTTCCACCATTCCTAAAATGAGTTGAGGAAAGAAATGTGTCATAAATTCTAAGAACTAGTTTCTTCACTTCTCCATGCATGATAAGGTGGCCTCCAAATTTTTATAAAATTAATCGAGTTGCGTGCGTGCAAAAACCTGTTCGTACGAAAGAGCTTCATTCATCGGTCTAAACACAAACCTTATTTCTCATATAGTTATAGCGTACAACAGACCTTCCCTATTCTTGAACTTAAATAACTAAAATATAACGATACTCACCAGCTGTGCGAAGCCGAAACGATTCAAATTAATGAATACCCGTCACATTTGCATACTGATTAAGGCACACCCCTTCATACTGATGAAGCAGTGTCATTTTGATCACACGCGACACAGTATATATGAGAAAACCAAACCGAAATGCCTTCTTCTCTCACAAAAATCCCCGTTTTACATTTTTAGCATACTTTTTAAAAGGACTAAAACAAACTACAAGAGTACTACAAGAGAACAAACTACATCAATTTTGTGCACTCATCTTGCACATAAAATTTTAATTACGCCCACGAAACAGAGTCTTAATGATTTTTCAAATTTGAAATCAAACTGAAAGAGAATGCAAGGACGTACACTCATCTTACAAATAAAACTTTAATTACGCAGACGAAACGGAGTCCTACTGATTTCTAAAACGTGAAATGAAACTGAAAGAAATCAATTACAATTCAATTTTATTCACGCACATGCAACCGCGGAGACCTACTGAGCAAGAGAAATGGCAATAGCAGCTACCTGAGGCGGGAGATAGTCGACGGGGATGTGGGCAGTTGCAGTCCACCTGTCCGATGTGATGCTGGTGACCACGTCGAGCGGCAGCGAGTGGCGCAGCTGGTAGTACTCTCCTTCCTTCGTCCACAGCAGCAGCACCCAGTGCTCTCCGTACCTGGGGGAAATATTTAAGAACATTATTAATTAATTAACACTTTTACTGCGGCAGGTAACACTGAAATTAAATATTCAACTCATGTTTAAAGTTAATTTCAGTGAGTAATGTTGAAAATAGCAAACGGGAACTGGGTTGTGCCATCATTTAGCTTCGATTTATGTTATAAAATTGGTTTCGTGGTAACTGGTATGTAATCTGGTAGCATTATAAAAATTCCCTCAGTGATCACCGGTGGCTCACGTCGCAGTCAAAGTGCTAAGCACGTGGTGATTGAATTTGACAGAAAATTTACCAACAATCGGTTGATTAGAGAGTTTAAAACTTGCACACCACTACTGAAGTTGACAACCGTAGTCAACGATCGGTTGATTAGAAAGTTTTAGACTTACATACCATTAATGAAGTTAACAACTGTGAATTGGTTAGTTGTGATCAGATTTTAGATAAAACTACCAGATTTTAATAACATTATAACTACTCTAAAAGTGAATTTTTTTCACGAAATCATGACATTCACAAGAGATGAGCATTTAAATGGGTCGTGGCTTCGGTTTTCTTCTAAAATGGCTAAAACAAATTTCAATATGAAATCATTTGAATTAATTTGGTAAAGCTGGGACTGTACCCTAGTTCGTGTGGAAAGCTTGTGTCTTCCAACACAAAATTTCAGAACTGAATACTGACTATAAAGACGCACAATTAAGATCTTCACACCTCGTTGACAAGAGACCAACATTTCAACAACAACAAAGTTCTGCAACACTTACGGCCCGATTTCTATCTCGATGTTCTGCTCGTCGGCGTTCAAAAAGAAGACTTCCACAACTGCGAAAGAAAATTTATATGGAGCTCAGGGCTTATTTATCAACAAGTTGTGATGCAAACAGTCTTTGCAAGTTTTCGGTACTCACATTAAAAATGAACACCATCATCAATTGCTTAACGTGCATACTGTGGTCACCCATACATACTGAATGGCCCAAAATTTACATCAATGTGTTCGACGTTGTGTCTTGTACAATTACAGGTGCCATCTTACAGCAAAGGAACAGAATTTTGTGCATGGTGACGAAAATTTATTCAAGAAAAAATATTGATCACATGATTCGATACGAGGTAGGATATCAAAATGCGCTTGTTTCAGAGCAAAAATGCCTAAACGTGAAGGGAAAATTCCCAGAAAGAACTCAGAGTTACTGAACAGAGTGTAAGAATATCTCTCATTTTAATAAACAATGAAAAATTTTTTGGTTTTCCACAGTAAGACACATCGTATGAAATTAGGGTGCCGTTGTTAGCTTTCGTAGCGGCGTGTAAATTTGCGCTAAAATTAATTTAACACTCACCACTTGCGTCACTGATAACGTTGGAAACTATCATGAATTTAGTGTAATCTAAATGATGCCTGCTAATCGAAGCTCTCTACGGCATCTAAGTATCACTGAGCATTGTTCGCGACACATCCACTCGTAAGCATTGCACATGGCACACTGGAGTGGACACAGCCACACAGATCACTAATCTTGTCATGATATCACTTGTGCCACGATGACTCTGTAGCACGGTACTCTGGAGTCTGGAAACAGTGTTGCCTGCGAGAACTAACAGTGCACGGAGGTAATAAACTGAAACCAACCCCTATGTTATAGATTGAAACTTCTCAGCCAATGTGAATCACATAAGTATAAAGGTTATTTAAATATGGCGTACTTCTGGGGTATATGTTGATTTAAACTGACAAAATTAAACATTTTGAAAGATTTAGCATACTTTTTTTGGATCCCATCATGCAATTGTGATTAAAATAAATATTATCTTCTTGCTGTAATAATAACTCAAGCAACGCTAAAAATCCCCCAGATCAGTACGCCCATTTTTTGGCACCGTATTAATATCGAAATATAATCAGCATTTAGCAGTACTTCTAAAAAAGCTAAGGACTGCTAACTTCAACTCACTAAATTGAGAGGCTGTCCTACATGGGCAAATTTTCAGATTGCAAGTGAAAAGTTTCAGTTTGTCGATTTTTTTGCACCAACATATTGAAGTGCTTAGCGTTTTTGCGCATCTCTACATAAACCTTTTAAGGAAAACGCTGTCAAATATTTTATTCAAAAGTTTCTCCCAATTTCCTAAAGGCACTCAAGCCCGTGAAAACAACACAGCACACAGCACTGCAGCTGCCAGGACTGACAACTAGACTGCGTGACTCAGCCCATGATGAGATTGATGAGAGGTCTAGAAGTATCGATGCGAAATGGATAACCTAATAAAAACACAAGACGGTCATTTGAAGGGAAAATTGAAGATGTAGTGAAACAAGCTGAGAATTTTCTGGGTTGCATAAAAAATAAGTCACGTGACCTACAGTCGGCATCGGAACTAAGTTGTGTAGGTACGATTTTAGGTGTGAAAGGTACCGTATTTATATTTTGAATGAAATACTTCTATGATCCTTCGATGACATCACGAAAAAGCTAGCAAGCATAATAATAATAAAAATAATTATCAGGCAGAAGGAGAAAAAACATTTATGAAAATTCACTCGCACAAGAATAATAATAATAATTACAGTAGTAATAATAATCAGGCACAACGAGAACAACATTCACAAGCAAATATTTTTTAGAAATAAGCCACCTTCGAACTTGTAGAGATCGACGAAGGCGTGGCCGGGCTGCCCTGGCGGCTCAGGATCCATGTCGATGAAGGGGGCGTCGATGGAGAGGATCACTTTGTCTGGGTTCCCTTCCAGGATCACCGTGATGCGGTCGTGGTCTTCCACAGCCGTGCCGTTCCAGAGGGTCTCGATGTGGAAACGAATCCGTCTGGAAAATGATGGATCTTTTTGTTCACTGGATGGCGCTTTGGTTTTTAAAGTTGAATAGAATATTTTCCAGGAAATATCTCGGTGCAAAAGGGTCTCGATAGGGAAACGAATCTGTCTGGAAAAGGTTTTTTTTGCTCACTGAACGGCGCTTTAGTTCTTAATTTCGAAAAGAATAATTTCCAGAAAATATCTGTGTAAGGGTGCCAGAGGGTCTCGATTTGAACACTGATTCGCCTGAAAAATGATGAATATTTTTGCTCACTGGACAGCACTTTAATGCCTAATTTTGAATAAAACATTCATGTGAAGATAGCTCTGTACAGAAGTTGACGGTAATTCCAAACTTGAGAATAGAAGGACGCCTAGCGAACAGAGCTACTCAAAGCACTACTCTGAATGCAAAATAAAAATGAATTTTACATTTAAATTCAATTTTAAATATCTCTAAACTGTCACACGATCAGGAAAGGCGCTTATGATGCCTTAGCAAATATTTAGTTTTTGAAAGCTCGGGAGCTACAAAAAAAACAAGTTTTTGAAAGCTACCAAGTCCTCGGGAGCTACAAAAAAAACAAAAACTCGTGTAACAGCTTCGTTCCCAGATAATGTAGCTGCGGTGTCGTGGTAACATTATCAACGGGAGTTGACAGAGAAACAATACAGGTAGCAGCACCGGTAGTAACACACGCTTCTCCAGGGCATCAGAGAATGTACCTGCTGTGTCATGGCAACATTATCAACGGGAGTCGACAGAGAAGCAATACATGGAGCAGTACAGGTTGCAGCACTTACCCTCCCAGGGCGTCAGATAATTTAATTAGTGTCTCATGGTAATATTACCAACCTGACTTGACAGAGAAACAATGAAAGAATACATGTACTAGTACAGGTTGTAACCCACACCTCTCCAGGGCGTCAGATAATTTGACTAGCGTGTCATGGCAACATTATCACCCGGAGTCGACACAGAAACAATGCATGTTCAGTACATGCTGCAACACATACCCCTCTAGGGCGTCAGTCCACAGCTCTGACATCGGCCTGCTGCTGAGGCCGGGCACCACCTCGTCCAAGTCTATCGGCGCGAAGTATTCCAGATCATGGCTGGAAAACAGAGAGAGAAAAAGTGAATCAAGAAAGTGGGTTGAAATAAGGGATATAAAATTTGCTTTTAAACTTTGCGTGGAAGCAACAAAAAAATGGTTCAGTTTTGGTTTAACAACTTCCCATAAAATAAGAACTTTTTAAAATTAAATCCGCATTGATGCGTCTGATTCTTAAAATGAAAAGTATGGCGAAAACCGCTGTAAACTGTTTTGCTGAAAATCGCTGTTTTGCTGAAGATGAACTGTTTAGTTCGAAACGTTCAATTTTATTCATTTAGACTTTACTATTTGTATTAATAAAATGACCAAACGCAAAGCGATTTTCGCCTTACTTTACATTTTAAGAATAAGAGCTGTACTGAGACAGTGTTCTCGCAATTAACACAGACTCACAGGTGTTGCATCAATAATTCTTAATAGTTTGCTTGAAATCACATGACGCAAGTGACCCAATAAACCTTATTCATCAAATGAATTATTGATCTCAACAACAACCTCAGTGATTCGAATTTGAAACTCACAAGTCATTTTTATCGTTTTCTTGAACTCAGTTGAAGCGAGTGACACAATAAACCTTATTCGTGAAATCAATAATTGAACTCGACGACCACCTCGGTGATCGAACTGTAACTCACAAGTCAGGCTCATCAGCATCTGTAGGGGCTGGAGAGTATGCTTCGTACACTCTATTTTCGTCCAGACCACGGGAGGAGTAGGCGTTGAACTTAGTGATCTGGGAGGGTATTGAGTCAACACAAACTTCAGATACGGGCCTTCAAGCTGTATCTTATTTGCATTTGGTGAGTAGCTTAGGTTAACTGCCGTTGACTTTGTGCGCATTGGCCTGGTCTCTGCTGTGTGCCTTGGCCTAGCTGCCTTGACTGTATTTTGGCCTTGTTGCCTTTACTGTGTGCCGTAGAAATTTAAAATTAGTGTCTGTGTTTAAGTTAGGGCCACTACATTCACCACGTACATCGGAGTTTTATACGTTTTCTGCTACTTTACTTCCAGTCACTCATTGTTAAATTTCGAAGATGAGATTTTGGCATGAGACTCGTAGCTCTTGGTACCACTTTCAGAGATCTTGGCATCAGTATAAGAGATCTTATTAGTCTCAGAGATTTTGGCATCAGTGTAAGAGATCTTGGCATCAGTGTGAGAGAGCTTGGCATCAGTTTCATGCAGAGATCTTTTCATAACTATCACGAAAAATCTCAAGCATGACATACAAGTAGAAAAACATGAATGCCAACAAAATTCTAAACGTTTTTGTAAAAAACTTTGAATAGAAGTCAAACGACATTAGGCACATAAACGAATTTACACGTACCCCTCGATTATAGACTGGCCCGACCACATCTAGAAAATGCAGTGCAACTCTGGTCCCAAACCAGCAAGCCGAGATATCAACAAAATGGAGAGAATTCATTCAGCGTAAAAAAACCACGAAAATGAATGCAGGACTCTTTAACCTCAGTTACAAACGACGTTTCATACTGATACAATTCATTTCTCTTGACCAAAAAAGATTGCGCAGTCAATTAATACAGACCAATCAATTGAAAAATCGTCTTGATGAATACTGGGTTGACAATCCCCAGTATTTTAAAGTTTAAGGGTTAACTGGAATTCCATAATGATTTAATGAGATAAAACTACATGCGTACTTCAGTACGTATTATCAGAAGCCGTATTTTTTCGTGTGATATAATTTCGATATCATTGGTAATACCTCATCAGATCGGTGGGTGAGCATGGCGAGAAAAAGAGATAATTTCGACTGTAACATTTCTAATAATGGGAATAAACCGGTCAAATCATGGAACCACACGCTCCGTTACGGCCTTGTGAGCAGATTTTGAGTTGACACAAACGTACTCATGCTAGGACGTAAAAATTGATAATTTTAAATGTTTCGTTGGTGCATGTGCTTGATTGGTGTCTACGGGACTCTGGGACAACCCGAAGAATGGGCTACAAAGCTTGCTCATGTTACCATTTTTGATTCTATTCTAAACTGGCCGAAGAAATGAAGAGGCTCAATTCTACGCTGATGCTCGACCGAACTCATCTTGAGCTAATAACCGATAAAACAAGATCTGTGATGCGCTTTGGAGCTATTTTGACGAATCACGCTCATTCATGTATTGTCTTTAATGTCTCTAAGTTTGGAAATATATCACAGCAGCAGTAAAGGTATTTGTTCACTCGCCCGTGGTATGTACGATTTCAGAACTCACGCTGGGTGGGATGTACTCAGTAGGGATGGTGAGTTGCGTTCTCCAGTACCACACGCCATCGGAGGTAGAATCGAAGTGAAACACATCGTCGTCTACTGGGAGAGAATATCGTACGTTCTGCCGCTCACCGTCAAACAGAAACACGCAATACAGTCCGTAACTGAAACATATCATGCGGGAGCTAAAATTGGTGACGTGCACACACAGTGAGCGGTTTTGTTATTTCAATAAATTCTTGGAGAGTATAGAATAAATCTGATGTTATTCAAATGTGCCATCTCAAACTGTGGCATAATTTTATAAATTCTTGAATTTTTTACTCTCAGCAGGCCCTTGCTTCAAATGCACAACAAAATGGTGCGTTGCGCAACGAAAAATTCATTTCCTTATAAGCATTTTGGAATTCAATTTCACGATGCTTTGCTGTTGTTTTTGGGCTGCTGTAATACGGTCATACAGGAAAATATCGCGGCTCTCAATTTCTCGTGAGCGCAGCTTCTTTCAGGAAGTAAACCTCCTGTCGAGTACATGTTTTATACGGTAAATGCAAATTACATTTACACAAACTTCCTGTTTTTACCGAAGCCTCGTACGATTTTGTTGAGGTGGATTTTATGCGCTATGCACGTGTACAGAGAGGAGCACCGCAAGGAACTCACAAATGTTTTCAGTGAGAAATGTCGATAACAGGATATAGGATTAGGATATATTAGGATTTTCTGCTGATTGTGAGGCAGCTGAATTACACACAATTCAATTTAGTTAAATTGAAATACAATGACAGTTAAATTACAATTGAAATATTAAATTGCAGCAGATTGGAACATCTACTAAAGAAACTTGATAAAACAGTTCATCCTAAAATATGTTTTGATGCCCTGTTGAAATTTAGTGACTTGAGAATTGACCTGAATAATTGTAGTGTGTTTCAGAATATTGGCACTCACGGAGCGAGTTGGATTTCGATGTACTGGTCCTCGTCGTTGGCGAGGAAGAGATCCATCACTGTTGAAGCGAAAAATGATGTCATGATTACATAATAATGTGTTCAGATAGTACGCAAAAATGATGAGTTATATATATATATATAAAGGAGGTCGGATAGTACTTATGCGTTTATTATGGTGTAATGCGGTTGTAGAAATAATGTATTGGACTAGTGTACACTCATATTTCTGCGTTCTTGCTCCTTCGCACGCCCTTTGCGTTGGTGTTAAATTTGACGACAACCATTCCAAAAACTTCAAAAATCATGCATCAATTTTGAGACACAGTATCACATTAAAAAGCCCCTCCCCCCCCCAAAAAAAATAAGGATTCTCTAAAGTAAAACTCTGACTCGCGAGTTTTCACACCTCGAAAACCCGTTCCAATTTTCACCAAGTTCGGAACAAGCCTGTTTTATGCCTTTCCAGAGCTGCGGTATAAAATATGCCTTTCAGAGCTGCAGTATTAAATATGCCTTTCAGAGCTGCAGTATAAAATACGGCTCTCAGATCTGCAATATAAAAACGGCTTTCAGATCTGCAGTATAAAATATGCCTCTCTGAGTTGCCATATAAAATATGCCTCTCAGAGCTGCAGTATAAAAAATGCCTTTTCATAGCTGCAGTATAAAATACGCCTTTTATAATTATAGAGCCGTACCTTCGTAGTCCCACAGCCCGACGTAGTTGGACCCAGAAAGAATGCCTTCCGGCGCGGGGTCATCGCTGAAGATTGCTGTCGCAGTAACGGTGATACTTGTGTTGCTTGACGAGTCAATGGTGATTTCGGCGTTGCTCTCAGCCAGGGAGATGTTGTTCCAGGTTGTCGTTATCACATATTCCAGAGGCCTAAGAAAGTAACAAAAAGTTTGAACGCTTCAATTATTATTTATAAGATCGTTATGCGTATTATATTTTGCCATTATGATTTCAATGTACTATAGAAAAGCAGGATACAGTTATTTTGTTTTGCATTTAGAGGGCACGTTGAAGTATGAGAAATTATGAATTTTTCTCTTCCTTATTTCTTTTTAAAGAAGCAGACTGTGACGTAAATATTATAGAAAAATAAAGCGAAAAAATTTAAACAAAGTAATATAGAAACAGAAAGAAAATGCCTGTGTAGCAATATAAAAACAACGCACAAATAATACCGTTGTAGCATATGTCTTTCATACTCCAAACTTCTTTGGGCCGAAAGATTTTAGAAACATTGCACTAGCATTCAGAAAACTGCCACAAATAGACACATAAAAGATGTGTATTATAAATACATGGCAGATATCAGAATATTTTCGGCCTGCATAGAATTATCGTAAAAAAGAGCTCATGTTCAAATGAACGAGGGTATAAAGCGTCCGTTCCTCTGTGTTTTATATAATTCTTGCCTCATTTTCCTAATTTACATTTCTGAGTAGAAAATGATATATGTGTTTAAACGCTCTCGCCAGAAACCATTCAGAAATCTTCGTATAATTATGGAATTCGCTTACCCATATATAGCACCCTTAAAAATTTTCCAGTTAGATTTTGAAACTATTTAGACGCGTTATACTTTCATGTTCTTATCTTATTTTCCAAAATTTATTTTCAAAGCATTGTGACAAGTTTCTTTTTCTTTTTAATATGCTTTTGAATTTCACTCAGTTGATTTTCTGAATAATCAAGCCAAAATCAAAGTCCTCAAACAGCCACACTCAATATATTTTTCAATCAGTTGTTATTCAGCCTTGTATTGAGCATCAATCACTGCCATTAATTTTGAGTATAAATACCTACCACTATTTTTAAGTATCAATTGCTGCCACCAATTTTGTGTATCAATCCCTGCCAGTAATGTTAAGGAATCACTAAGTGGCTGAATAACAACTGATTGAAAAATATATTATATATATAAATATATAAATCAACTGTACACCCGGAACATTAAAGGTTTGTCTTCACGTTCATAATATGCGCTCGACAAATTGAATATCCGTCTTCTGAAAACTTAGGTTCGACAAATTGAATATTTGTCTTCTAAAAACTTACCCTCATCAAATTGAATACTCGTGTTCTGAAAACTTGCGTTCGACAAATTTAGTATTCGTGTTCTGAAAACTCGATAAAAAAAAGGACTCATCTGCATTACAAGTCTGCCGATGTATTTCCAATTCACCCACTCAGCTCGTGCAGGAGACGTGCAGAGAGCAGCGAGCTGCAGCAGCAGCGCTACACCAACGGCCTTCCGCGTCATCGCGCACCTTCATTTCAAGGAGAAATGAATCATAGTTCATCATCGTTAGGAATTTCTTAAGGTTACAGAGACCTGGTGCTTCATTTTATCCTGTGCAGTTTTCTAAGGCTAACAGACATCGCCATTTGGTATGTTTTAACGATAAATTGCTTTAAAGATTAACCATGAATACTAGTTTGATATAATGAATGGAACTAAAACAGCAGCTGAAGTCGAAGAGTTAAATTGACCTGTTTTCAAAATTCACTTCCCTACTTTTTTTAAATTTTTTATCTAAAATTGTTTACAAGAAAACACAATGAATTTTTGGCATATCTACCGCAGTGCACATTACATCTGCATTTCATTCCCAGTATAACATCATGAGCACAACCAACCCAACAATTTCATTTGATTTGCACGCATTTCCTACAGAAGCGATACTTTTGCAGTGGACATTCCCGATGTCATCGATAGATTTATACAGGCTTCCGCTAAAAAAAGTAGCCGATTTAAAACGCTCGAGTTTGTATGCTATTAGTGCTATCAGGCTGAAATAGGTTTCATTGAAAGGAGCAGGATTTAAAGTTTTAAAGTTTTAAGAAGTTTAAATCTACTCTTAGGGAACTCCAAATCCCTGATATCACTCAATTCTGACTGAGTAACGAGGTGAGGTTATCGATGAGTTGCATCAACTGAACACTCTTCATCATCGGAGAACGTATCATTATTTGATTATTCAGGTTGTGGCTCAAAGTTTTTCAAAAACGTTTCTGGCTGGAGAGTACAGGCTCCATCTAAAATTGCCTAATTGAAAAATGAGGCTCGAGGATGCTAATTGATGCTAATACTTTGCAGAATGTGAGAGCAAATTATAGTTCGTTTGGTAAGTATATTGAGTCTGGTGGTAGTCATTTAGAATGATACATTTTTAATAAATAAAACATTAATCATGTTTTTTTCAATGAAACCTATTTTAGCCTCCTAGCACCAATATTTTACAAACATATATTAATTTATTTTTTACAATGTTTTACCTTCTAGCACCAATTTTTAAATTGGTTACTTTCTTACCGGACACCCTCTGTAGGAAAATCACGGGATAAAAGTTTCAAGCGACTCACCAAGTCGTCATGACACAGAGCTGGACGACTGCCGGGCGGCTGAACTTGAGGACCTATCGAGTGCGTCACATCTGGTCACTCGCACGGCAGGGCGCAAGGTTCTCACCTTATCTTGACGCACGATGCAAACATCTCGGGGGTATTCCTGCAGCATTTCTAACAAAACGAAGAAACATTCAAGGGAAAAAGTATCAATTTTGATAAGAAGAATTAAGCAGAATCCGCTTCTGATATCGTTATTATTTAAAAGACAGCTGTTACTACCACTTCTGCATTCTAGAGTGCCGACATTTTCCCTGATACGATAAATTTGAATGGATGGTAAGCTGCGTTCTCCAGAACCATACGCCCTTATCTAGATGTACGATACCAGTATCTCGGTTATATTGCGTCTGCATTTCTCAAACGAAGAAAAAATGGTAAAACGTTGCAATTTTGAGAATGATTAGGGAGAATCCGCTTCTGATATCGTTATTGTGAGAAAGGCAGCTGTTACTACCACGTCTGTGTTCTAGGGCATCGAACTTTCCCTGATACGATAAATTTGATATTTTTGATGATTGAGCGAACGTCTAGAAATAACTTTTGTTATACAACTGAATTATAAAAGATTATAAATGGGTGCGAATGAGCACGTGCAACAGAATTACATGCGACACAAAGAGAAGTTCGTTGAACTTGTTTCTACTGTTCTGGGCTCAGGTGAATCGTTTTAGGAATCACTAAGTGGTGAATAGAATTATACTGATTTTAATTCCTTGCGATCATTTATAATTCAGATCAATTGGTAAAAAAAATTAAATTTCTACGTTCATTTGCCTCGTGATGTGCGCTGTCTGCATTTTACATTAAGGCAAAGGAATGTTTATTTTTAACAGGAACACACATGGGGTAAAATAATTAAATTAATTTCCTCATTTTTTGGAATTTACTGCTTTATTATATCTGATTGTCAGTATTGAATACGTTATAAGATACTGGAACGTGGGTGTTGAGCAAATATTTTAGTTCAGCTTACCCTTAATTTCGTTTTTTATGTATCTTTTTCTTTAGAAAATCTCCGCGTTTTAAACCGAATATTTAAGTATCAATCACAGCCATCAATGTTGAGTATCAATCCTTACCAGTGATGTTGAGCATCAATCACTGCCATTAATTTTGAGTATAAATACCTACCACTATTTTTAAGTATCAATTGCTGCCACCAATTTTGTGTATCAATCCCTGCCAGTAATGTTAAGTATCAATCGCTGCCACAATGTGAGGTATCAATCACTGCAAGCAATCTTCAATGAACTTTGGAAACAGATCGATAAAAACACTTGGAAAGAATCTTAGAAGCCAAACTGGTGAAGGTCCTGTCGCTCTATGTATATCTTGGTATTGATTGAGTGATGACTCCATCTTCTATACTTCGTGATATTCTGCATGGCTTATGCAAGTTTTATGTTTTTCGAAATTTCTTCTAAATGTACTCTTCATGTTCTCCCCAGGGTTTTCCAGGGACGATGGAAAGTACATCCTCTGATTTTAAAACACATATTATATGTAAATATATGCACTGAAAAAAAAAATGTTAATAATATTTAAAACCAGTGGACACACTTTCCATTGAATACAAGCATTCGCTATTTTCAACTGTAACTCAGTGCAAATGTAATCATCTCGCCCTTTATTGAGGTCCTGACTGTACTTATGGCGCAATAATTATTGCACGCTCAAACCTAATTGCACCACTTCCCAGTATCGCTAATTCTGGGCTTCTCTCAGAAATTACGCCCAGCTAGACTTTTCCTAGAAGTTGTGCATGGTAGAGCGTCCGACAAACTGGTCAGTTTTTGAGGAAAGGCTAATTTCTGAGCAGTACGTCAATTTATGAAGAATGAATAATTCTCTGAGGAATAGGCCAATTTCTGAGGTATATGTCAATTTCGAATTGGTCAATCTCTTAAAAATAAGTCAATTTCTGAGGAATGTGTCAATTTCGAATTGGTCAATCTCTTAAAAATGAGTCAGTTTTTGAGGAATGAATACTTTTTTGAGGAATAGGCTAATTTCTGAGGAATATATCAATTTCGAATTGGTCAATCTCTTAAAAATGAGTCAATTTTTGAGGAATGAATTCTTTTTTGAGGAATAGGCTAATTCCTGAGGAATAAGTCAATCCCTGAGGAACAGGTTAATGCTGCGAAACTTACGTCTTTCCTGACAAACTTTACGATATTCGTGCGATGAGGAAGCCAAATTAATGTCATGCTTGGCAGTTCCATCCCTTCCCTCACTTAAATTGCCTCGTTTGGTTTGAGCTTCCCTCTGCATCCACGGATTTTATTTGTCTCTGTTAGTGTAAATTTCTCAAATTTTAACCAATCGAAACCTCTTCCTTTTCTCTTCTTAGGATGCTCTTACTCTTAAATTCCTGTCTTCATTTCTCTTCACATCGCTATTCAAACTCTAATCTCTTTTCAGAACTTATGTCATTCTCATAGCTCTTTTTAGACCTGTATACTTCAGCTTTCTTCGAATTTAGTTAATTGAATTTTCACTGAAACAGTTAAAATTTTATACTAAAGTGTTTGCTTTCCAATCTCTCACATTTACCCTCAGCACAAACCGTCCACTCCCACTCTCCCCCAATAGCCCCCTCCCCCCTCTCCCACTTTGCTCCGTCGTTCCAACAACGCGCCTCATTCAGGAGTCGGAGCAGGTTTCCCTTAAAGCTGTACTGCCTCATCTCTCTCTTCCATTGTATCACATTCTCATTAATTCCCAGTTCTTTGTCTTTCATTGCATGCTTCTAAGGATGTTGTGAGATAAAAAATACTGTATAGTTGCTACGTGAGCTGAAATTTACTGCGTGTAATTCGGCGAAAAGAAGAATTAATGTTATTTTCTCCGCTGACTTTGGCCTCGGGATTTTTTTTCAGTTTAGGAAAATACTTCGTGACAGGGAAAATGAAGTACTTTTGTATACATTTATCCGCTGTCTTATTCTCGATTGAAAACGTTGATTCCTCGCCTCTACATATAACAGAAATTACGTTGCTAAGCTTTGTAATTACATTGCACTATCATATGCAGTGCATAAATCTACCGAAGTAATGTTTTCATTAAAACACACTCATGTTGTCACTCTGACTAGAGAAAGTTATTCGAATGAATGAAACTTCTTGTTGCTCTCAGGAAATTTCCATTGAGTCTTCAGAAAGGCTGCTCTGTACGTGCCATTTCCAGTCACCCGGTAACTTCCGTAGGGTGAGGTTGAGTCGCTCGCGCTGCTGCGACTTTGTTGCAATGAAAAACTTGAAAATACCCACTTTCAAACAATTATTTTACTGGATGGCAGGTAGCTATTCGTAAGTTGCAAAATGGTTGGTTTTGATAGGTCTTTCTGATTTTTTTGAATACTTTTGAAGTATTTCCGTGACTAAAAGTATTTCTTTGTCCCAAAGTCCATTTGAGGGGAAATAGGGCTTTCTCTACCCGGGCACGCAATCCCAGGCCAAATTGTACTGCTGCTGCAACTATATTCGTTCAGGGAATATTCGCTGTTGTTCAAAATTTTGCAGTGTTCAAATCAGACCTTTAATAAATGTACGTTGTACAAAGGGAATTATAAGTACGCAAAGAGGAAATACATGCCTCATTTCGTTCAGATAAAAAGATTATTTAAATGAATTTACCATTTTTAACTCGAATTTTAACTTACACCTGACGCACAGGTTCGTCAGCGGCATCGGGTTTAATAAAATATAGCATTTTCAAATAAATGCTAAATTTCATTTGCTATTATCAGAAAAAATCCTTTTAACAATCATATGAAATTTGTTGTTTGGTGTTCAATTCAATATACATATATAATATAAAAAAACATTCCCTGTGTTTGTTGTACACGCCTGCATCATTAGAAAAAAACAGCCTATCCTCAATCGTGGTTACGGGAATAAAATTTGACCGATATTTATAAAGGTGGTAAATGCGTTCCTACATATAAAAATTCAGTGATATTTTGAGAGATCGCATATTTAAAAATGGGGAGAAAGTACACGTAGGTCCGTAATACATGTTCCTAAGACTAATAGATTCAGTGTTTTTCAGATTTATTAACGATTAAATCAAGGCACAGAAGTCGTTACGCGAAGCTGTGTGGCGTTAAGAGGTTGGCCAAGTCTTAATGTCTAATTTTGAGCGTTCTTCGATTTTTTCTCATACTGTAACAGACTTTCGTCAAAACTGACGAGCTTTAACAATGTCGTGTTATATAATTCCCATTTGGAAATAAAATTGTGTGAATTAGCCTTTTCTCATTTAATTCTTAGGCATTTTTTATGTTCCCGTGATGATATCTGGATCCCAAACCTGCGGGCACTGCAAAACAATGCCCCAGCACAATATATCTTTTAGCACAATATATCTCTTGCGTGAATTATTTAATTTGATGGCGCTGGTCAACGTCAGGCCTAAACAAGCTCTACTACGCTTCTGTTTTTTGTAGTTCCAGAAATAATGAGAAAAAAAACGATTTTTTCATCACTCATTTGACAAGGAAAATATCACCGCATATTTGCTAAGATTTCCTTAACTCTGATTAACTTGGTCATGTGGGAAATTAACGATAGATTGAAACTAATTTAATTTCACCATTTCAAAGTATCACAAAAAGTATTACACTAAAGTGATGTCACGATTCCCAAACACGCGCCTGAGTTACAAATATTGTGGTCCAATAATCCACCCTTCAAAAGTATCGATGTCTAATGATGGTATCTTCCAAATTACTGACATTTGATTAAAGTTGGATTTACTTATTAAAGTTTGCATTCTTAATGTTACTGAAGTTGGATTAAAGTGGCAATTTTTGAATAGTGGAAAGCGATCGCGCATTCCGCCATTTAGATTACTGGTGTCTAAAAGTCTCGGTTTCTGCTGCTTGCTTCAATGGAATTTGATCTCGTATCCGACATAAATGCGGCGGACGCCGGACGTTTCGAAAGGTTTTAGTATTTTTCATCCTTACCTTCACTGCTTAAAGTTTCTATTACCTTATCCTGGAAAGTGCATTACCTTATTTTGGAGAGTGCCTTTCCATATCCTGGAGAGTGCATCACCTTATTTTCGGGAGGGTATTACCTTATTTTGGAGAGAGCATTACTCTGGAAAATGCATTACCTAATTTTCGAGACGGTACTAACTAATTTTGCAGGTTAACTTGTTCTAAAAAGTGTCCATGACCTCATTTTTTAACGTTCACCTTATTTTGGAGAGGATTCTCACTTGCAAATTCACGTGAATCGCACTTATTCTATCAGCAACAGCGTGTTCACGCTACCAATAAGCTCACTAATACCAAATCATGTCTAGCCTTGAATGCGAACACTGTTTCATTTTCTTTTCCTTACCCTCACCCCTGATGTGTCGGTGAAATGTTATTTCGTGACAAGCCGAAGCTTTTGAGCCCTGTTCTAAAGCAGCATCACGCAGAAAAGCCTGAAAGTTTCAGGTGTGGGACACGAGCCAGAGACTCACCGAAAAAAGACAGCGGCTGAGAGCAGGAGAAGCGACAGAAGAATCCTTAGGTTGAAGAGCTAGTTGTTATGATCTGGTGTCATTTTATTTACTTGGAGCCAGGTCTGAATTGGTGTGTAAATTTTTTTTTTGGGAACATTCACCCTGGTATTAGTAACATCCTGTACCGATCGACCACAGTGGCAAAATTTTCGTTTGTCGCCGTGATTCAATTTTACTTCGTTTTGAAAATATTCGTTTTGGAACATTCACCATATTGCACAGGGTATTGCCAATAACTGTTGCATTTTGGAACATATTGGCAATATTCTGTTCCCCATCACGGTGCGAAAATTTTTGTTTGTCATCCTTTTTGGAACATTCACCGTCGTGTTGGCTCCCTCAAGCATCAGTTCCCTACAAATTATGTCTGTATCAGAAACTTAATTAAGAACGACGAAAATTCCGATAAAATTTATCATCTTTACTATAAAAATGTTTGGGAGTAGGTTGTAAAAATATATCATGGATATTTATATATAAGAAAAATATATCATACCACTATGTCTGTACGTTGCAGAGCAGTTTCAGGCATGCTAAGTGGGTCTCGCTACGTATTCAGTGGGGTCATTTGACAGCTCTTGGCAGCTGTTTCAGAATTTAGGGGCTAATTTTTGCATCTTGAACAACAACTGATAGACTGCTGGCTTTTGATTCGAAAACTGTCAGCTCTCATTTTCAACTTTTTAAAATAACTTCGCTAAATTTTTCGAAGTGTTGAGCTTCGGGTGAGCGTAAACGAAACAGACCACCATTGTTTACCAGCATCTTGTTTCGTCGTTTATTATGATTAGTATCAGTGAGAGATGTAAGACCTTTTGGTTGACACTAAAGGAATTAAGGCAAAAATTATTTGTTTTCTTTCAACAGGACATCAATAAACATTAACAAACAAAAAGTTATTCAATTTAAAAAAACATGTACGACTAGTTACACATGAAGAAATATTAAAATTTGTAATCAGTAAAATAACTTTTCAGTTCGTTCCAAATATTTAATTTCAATTGCATACCTACTAAGCACTTTGAGTTCGTGAAGATTCTTTCCTCGCTGTGTTCGATAGTTCACAAGATTACGTCAGCGACCGCTGCAGCTTCCAGGTGAGTTTTATGTCATAAACCAAAACAAACTAAATATTTTACGTTAGAACAAATCATCAAACGAGTGTAGACCATTGGTAGCTTTTCTTACAAGTCGTACCTTTTGTATGCAGGAAAGCACTTTAAAATAATAGAAAGTGAGGCGAAAAAATTTGAAATCTCGTAAAAAAAACGTGATTTTGCCACATGAATACATTACACACCACCTTTTTTGCATCCTCCTGCACCGCCAAGTGTGTTGAATTTGGATCCCGTATTCTCTTGTCCCGCGTTGCTTTAACCAATCAGCGCGCAGGACAAGTCCTTGGCGAACAAGGCGCGAGCCAATCACATCTCCGCTTGTGTCGCGTCCGTGTTCGAAATCAGTTCGCTACAGAACTCCAGCCGCTGATTTTGAACAGTTTGGGCGAATGTCATCTCCAGCTGCACGTCAATTTAATCAGACACGTGCAGTGAAATGCTTCCCAGAAGTTGCGCTGTCACTCTGTATGTAGATGTTCTTGCTGTCTGTCAGAGAATAGCAGGAATTGGTCAGTCTTTGAGCAACAAATCAGTCTCTGAAGGTAATTACTGAGAAGTATAATTCATTACCGAGAAATATATTTAACTCCTAACTAATTGACTGTATTTGTGTAAAAAGTAGAGGTGAAATTCTTAGTGTTTGAGAGCTTAAAAAATACATGAAGAAGCCTTCCTTCACTGTCCTAATTTCATTTGCTGTATTGCATTATAACAAATTCGTATTATTTATACAAACCAAGATAAACTCTCATCACTGATTTACATCAGAAACGCCGCTTGAACTACCTGCACTCACAAGTATACAGCATCCTGTTCTTCTCTCCGACGAAAGAAATACGAAAACACATTTCCAAAATCTTCGTACATGGTCAATACATTGCTTCAATGAAAAGCTCCGAGTTCCTCGTTTGGATCGCTAGTTGTGACGCTCACTCGACTGACGACGACTTCTACGAAGAAGAACAGAACCCCTTTTATAATTGCCAATCGGAACCCCCCTTTGCAGTACTTGGCTCGATAACTACTCTGAACTCATATCTGCTGCAAAAATACAAGAAGAAATATAAATGCGAGCTTATGATACTTTCATTTTTATTTCAACAAGCTTACTTAAACAGAGAAAATATTTTTAAGCAGTTATTAACGAGTGAAAACTAAGTCAGAATCGACATTTTTTCATTGCTGCAGTCACTTGTATGCAGTTAAGCTCATTGACATCAGTCAGCTTTTAATTTTTTATCTATGACGGGCGTGCGTGATATGCAGTATTGAATGTCGAAAACGTATTTGTTAGGAAAGTACTTGAACGAGCACGTGGATAAATCGCGTTGACGCCGCACTCAATGTTTAACTTTTTATCGTTAGATTTATTGTCTTGCCTAAACTAATAATTATTAGGGATTGTTTTAAAGTTCTCAATTGATTGGCAAGACTATTTTTTCGTCTATATTGTTTCAGATTAGAGTAGTATGCAGGATTCCGTAATTCATCTACAGTTTTACCCGTTTTAAGGACAAAAAAGGTCAATTTTTTGGTTGATCATTTCGTGAGTGAAAAGCTTAAAGAGTACGTTTATCTTCATTATTTTTTACTCTATGTTTTCAATATTCGAGTACGGGAATGATATCACAGCCAGCTGGTTCGAAAATACAGTCAATCCTCAAGTTGTACATAATTTTATGCGAACTCAAATTTTACTTTTAAAAATTATCCAAGTTATCCAACTCATACGATGACTGGGACAAAATATGACTAAACGTAGACTAGGACTTATTTCTATCCGTATCAGTTGATTTCCGCAAAAAAATTAATTGGAACTGACAGATCGACTCTGTTTTTTTGTCAACGACACAGCTCTCGGGTGGAGAATCCCTCAGTATTCTGAAGTACGAGATTAGCCGAAATTCCAGGATGATTTGAAAATTTTTTTCTCAGGATGTAAAAAACATTATTGGAAGCTGCGTTTCAATATACGATCTATTAACGATTTTCGTGATATAATTGCGTTAACATGGTGCAATAAATTAGATGGTCTTGGCTTTGATATAAAATATCATGCTAAAACAAAGTGTTCGTTACATTCAATACGTCAAAGTCTTCAAACCACTGATAAAATGTGTTAACATGATCGTATTGGTGCTTATGCGTGAAAACTGATGACTTTAGAATGCATAAGTGCTTGTCCGCCAAAACTAATGACTGTATAACGTATTGGTGCTTGTCTGTGAAAACTAATGACTGTAGAACGTATTGGTGCTTGTCTGTGAAAACTAATGACTGTAGAACGTATTGGTGCTTGTCTGTGAAAACTAATGACTGTAGAACGTATTGGTGCTTATACGTGAAAACTTATGACTTTAGAATGTATTGGTGCTTGTCCGCGAAAACTAATGATTTAGAACGTATTGATGCTTGTCTGTGAAAACTAATGACTGTAGAACGTATTGGTGCTTATGCGTGAAAACTGATGACTTTAGAATGTATTGGTGCTCGTCCGCGAAAACTAATGATTGTAGAACGTATTGGTGCTTGTCCGCGAAAACTAATGATTGTAGAACGTATTGGTGCTTGTCCGCGAAAACTAATGATTGTAGAACGTATTGGTGCTTGTCCGCGAAAACTAATGTTTGTAGAACGTATTGGTGCTTGTCCGCGAAAACTAATGATTGTAGAACGTATTGGTGCTTATGCGTGAAAACTAATGACTGTAGATTCGATTCTCGGATGCCTGTGCACGATTGATGCCTGAGTGCACGGGACTTTGGGAAGAAACCCGAGACTATGGCAAACGCTTAGCTCGTTTCTGCTGTCTTATGCAATTCTATTAAACAGGGCGTCCACGAAAAATGTATCCACTGATAAAAAAAACTAAGTATCTATGATACAGTATTATTCTATCATGTTTATCAGTCAGCATTATGAACTGATGAAAGCCTAAGAAATGCATCAGGATTAAACTTAAATCCGGCAACACACATCATTAAACTTATGTCCGGTATCATGCAAACATCTATAGCGTTTCTTTTATTTGAATCAGTGGATGCATTTTTTTGCGGATAAGTAGAGATTAGAGAACTAGAGACTAGAGAACTAGAGACTAGAGAACTAGAGACTAGACAACTAGAGACTAGAGAACTCGAGACTAGAGAACCAGACAACTAGAGCGTTTCTCGGAACTGCCGCACTGCACAGCGCTCCGCAAACTCCGTTGCTTGGTCACGTCGTGAGACTGTGCCCTTCTGATTGTGTGTGCGGTATTGACAATGTCTGGCTCGTGTCTCGCACGGGAAATGCCAGAACCTTGACCTTATTCTGCACATTTTCGGCGTGAGTGAATAATAACATTAAAACTTATAGCCTGGATATTTCTTTGCAGGAATTATTTGGTTTGTTGTAGGCTTTTCGTGCGTTGATGTATAGTTGTTCTCAATTTTCCCCATCTAGAGTTTGTACAAATACATAGTTGATGTAATTGATCAGAAAGAGATTATTTTAGTAGTTTTGTGATCGACTCGATCACTAAGTCGATTTTGATGTCTGTATTAATTTAAACTAAAAGAATATGATGTGATTTTCATTGTTCACAAAACTTGATGCAGTCTCTGACGAATTCAATATTAGTGTAGCGATCGCACACATTAAAGGCGCAAATAACTTTGACGTCAAACAAGTAACATATATAGTTTTCAAATTAAAATTGAAGTGAAGTTGTTAAAAAAATTTTCTTTCATCACTTGCACTAATTGAATGAAATTTTCATTGTTTGCTGTGCTGTTTTCCACCGTTAATCTGAGCCTAAGATGATGATATGATGAGTACTTACAGCGTGTGCTCATTAAGGTGATGAAATGATGATGTTAAGGTGATGATATGATGAGAACTTACAGCGTATTCCCATTAAGGGGGTGAAATGATGATATTAAGGTGATGACATAATTTTACTTACAGCGCTTACCCATTAACCTGGAGAGTCCCTCCACTCAGTCTCTGTGTGAGCGTATTTGACGTAAAACCAAAACTGCGAGTTTAACTGCATGAAGCAAGCGTAAATGATTATCTCGTGATTGTATTCACTGCGAATTTCCATTCTTTGGACGAGATAGAACATGAATATCGATGTTAAGCATTTACTGCCAAGCTTCTTCCTAGTTCACATTTTCATTAGTGGCTTATCCCCCGATTGTAACCAATCTTCAGGGTATTAAGAAATTTCAAACCTCTCTATTCATGGCGCCCGTAGTGAAGCCTAACGAGGTCGTCCAAGCGGCCGTCAACACGCTTAATTTACTTTTGGGTCGATGCAGATCCTGTTTTTCGGGCCGAGATGGACGTCTTTATCAGCGTTTTACATGAGGTGATTTTGACAAAAGTTACGGGGACAAATTTTTCATTAGCGATCGAGGATGAGAGTCTCCCAAGACTCCAGAACGGCTTATTTACGAAGAGGCAGAGTAAATGTCTGCTTTTAACTATGACGTCCAGTAATTATCAGGGATAATGTCCGGAAAAGACGCTCATGACGGGTTTTAATTTATTGTTCCTTAGAGAAGAGTTTTTTTTTGGTTGTCCAAGTGGAGTGTATTCACAGAAAGTTTAGGCGCCCAGTGCAGTCGAAGTTATGAATTTTGACGAGGTCGATGGGCTGGAGATGAAGAACTGGACGCACAGACAGAAGTGAAGAATAGAGATGTAAGGTGTAATTTCAAGCCATTGGAGTATTGGATTTTTATTTTATTTTTGGAAGGCCTTCCAAAAATCGTGAAATTCAAATCGGAAAACTCAGGAAGACTTTTTTCCAAAAATCGGGAAATTCAGGTCGGAAAATTTAAATCGGATTTGGCTTCTGATGGCTGATAGTCCGCATCACCATTTCCCTTTTCCATGAACGGTCACGAAATCAAAATTCCTTCTCAGCTCAAGAATACGCGGGGGAAAAAATATTCTTATTAGGAAAAGAATATAGTTGCGATAGTTTACGTTATTAAGGACGCTCCATGCTTTCCCACGAAACAAGATGTTATGAAATCGCGCAAAATTGTTAGATGATAGTGTTTTTTACGTGATTTAATGCAATAAAAAATTTTTACATGAACTTCATGTCGGTTGCCTGAGTTATTTTCTACTCACGCACATCGTTACTTCAGCCCATTTTTGTACATACTTCGCTTGCTCTGTCATTGCTGTGGTTTTTTTTAAATCAATTTAAATTTAAATCATTTAAGTCGCTCAGTTACGTGGTATTGATAGTCTTAGAATTTTCTAGTTGGATCTCTTTGGAAGATCCTTGTGAAGCGAACAAAGGCTGCTGTCGGGGCTGAAGTAAGCCACATCTTATATATCCCCGCTATTTGCGCACAATAGTGTTGGTAGCGGCAAAGTAAAAATTGCTGATATTTGTAATGTCAACTTTAAATCAACAATGGCTTAAGCCTAAAGAAAATATGATCAAAAAGTTATTCACTGAATGAAGAAGCCTTTACTAAGCTGACGATACTAGCGCATGTACTATCCCGAAAAAATAATATCAGCGCCCAATTTAGTGCTGTCAAACAATAAAACACAAAATCGTCGGTACATGTTTTGGCACTTGCAGTGTCCTGGCGTTCTTAGCTCTTTGAAAAATGAAAAAATAAAATACTTGTTTGATAGCACCCGTGTTGAAAGTTCCGGCAATAACATTAAGACTAGAAAGTAGAATGAAAGTACGGAATGCAGCCATTTTTCTTCAACTAATTCTGTCTATAGGGGCTTCCCACGACTAATTCTGTCTATGGAGCCTCACTCTCAACAATAGTACTTATCTGTCAGCTCAAGTTTTCTTTAATTACTTCAAAATTATAAAAGGTCATCTCGTGAACTGATGTATATACTCCGTATTTCATCAGTGTATAACTTCCTAAACTTCTATAATTCACATTTTTTTGTCTCTGCAAGGTCATTTTCGTATTCTATCTACAGCTTGTACCTTATGAGCACTGCGCATCAAGACTCAAAAGTACGATACCATCTACAATGTTGACTAGGAGGACAGAAACATTTCTCCATACAACTTTCAATAATATAAAAACAACCTCACTGCACCACCTTTGATGATTTTATTCCTGCAGCTTCTAATGCTCTAGTCAAGCGATACCGTTTCCTTTAAAGTCAAGCACTCACGTTTATTGCCTACCTGTCCGCAGTATCCCGCTTCTAGTTTCAATTGGTTCCGTTTTCCTGCGCCTGATCTCCGCAGCGCTCTCGGGATTTGGGTCATGAAGGTCGCATCCCCCTCTCGAGTTCATTCTTCAATTTCCCCAGAAATAGGGTCGCTAAAAACGGCCAATGTCCCCATTCTCCGTGGAGCGCTGCTCGCCACTCTCCGAGCTCGTTTTCCAGCAAGCCAAAGTTTTCCTTATTAAGGGGAGCTCCTCCAAGCGTAGTAATCTTGCATCATTTTTCCTCCCTGGTGCCCCGATTTCAAGGGCTCTTTTTAGCCCAGGCTTCTCTGTATTTGCGCTCATTTCAAAGTCCTGGAACGTGAATGCTTACCGCAATAATATCTTCAAGTTGTCATTTGTGGTTTAATCTTTCAATTTAATTTCAAACTGGAAAATATGTTTGAATATCAATTAATATTACCTTTATGTGTTCAAATATAGATTTGTTGAATGTTATGAGAAAGATGAAGACCACGATTAGCAGGAGGTACATTCCTTAGTGAGGTTTGGGTATACCTAGGTAAAGTATAGGGATATTTAAGAGAAGCATGAGTATATTTATGTAACAGATGTATTCATATACCTTATTTGAACATGAAGCCAAGCCACGTGAGTCTTGAGGTATCGTCAAATGATTCACGAGACATCCCAGAGGGAGGTATGACACACATCTTATTGAAGCATTAAGCAAAGCCAAGTGAGGCTTGAGGTTAAGTCAAGTGAGACAAGGATTCTGCGCTTTACATCCTCCATCGTCTCCTCTGGAGCCATACCCCACCCTAAGTGTTCTAAATATGTCAACTTGCATTTAAGTTGACGAATTTCACTTCAAAATGTCATCTCTATTGAAGTTTCTATATCAATTTTTGAACAATTTACTGTCTTGTATGCCGCGCTAAAGGTTGCACTAGCCAATTTTTTTCCATTTCAGAAGATTTTACGAGATCGTAAAGTGGTTTAATGAAACTTGTAGCGTCTAACATTCTCCTCCGCCAACGAGAAAGTGAGGGACTCGTCACCGCAACGTCGCGAGAAAATTTGAAATGTTTTCAACACGTGCGAGAAAAGTTGCGGAGAATTGTCCACAGAATTGAGAGAAAGTAATTGTCCTAATCAAGTGAAGGCTGCTGAAAAACACAAGGTGTACTCCAGAAAGACCTAAAGGCAGCAGAAACTAAGAAGTGCGAAGGACAACTTCTTTCTGGGTCTTTGAAAAAAAGGCAAACAAGAGCAAACATAGCTGAGTTTTCTATGCGGAGCCTGGTAGAGGTGTGTTATGGGCAGCTTGGTAATCTAGTCAGTTTCCAGATCCAAAATAGACTGTGTGATTGAGGTAATAAGTATATAAATGCACTTCGCTAGCCTCCAGGTCCCTGAACGAATTAATTCTAAATTGGAACTAAAAATAAAGTAAAGAAACGTTAAAATGTCTTAACCTGAGCGAAACTTTTATATGACGCACGAAACCGAGTCACGGGCTTAAAATTTTGGAAGATGACTGAAATCCTTTAATTAATTGTGACATCATCTCAGGGTTCAAAACTTATTCAAGAAGCATTACAAGACTTGTTTATGTTGAAATAATGTAAAATTTTAATTTATATTAAAATACTGGAATACTAAAGCGAGTATCGAAAAATTACCTTGAAATGGGTTTCATAAAAGTTGTTTCATAGAAGCTTAAGGATGCGTTAAATGCTTTGATTCATGAACATCATCAAATTAGAGTTTTCAGAGATTCTTTTCACTTCATCTAAAATCCAAACATCAACTTCCTGAATTCTCATTTCAGACATGAATTAAAGTCCGTTGATGGAAAGGGTTGTGAACCATTATTTTATTAGAATGCATCACAACATCTGGCTTGTGTTCACAGTGAGTGAGTTTCTTTGTGAAATTGTCTTTATTTGTTCGCTGAAATGCTCATTCAAGTAATTAAATCTAGGTATTTGGAGTTAAAAATATGTATTAGTACTCGTAATTGAGGGCGTGTTCAGGACAGGCATGGACTTTGAAAGGGATTTTCTTACCGTTCTAAGACAATGTCAGAAGGGAAAAATTATCAATGTGGAAAAGTTTGTGGGTACATGATTTGCTATCAGTAATTTAAAAAAATTACTCATCAATGGTAGCTCAAATTATTTTTATTCATAATGTGAAGTTTTTCAGATCAAATTCTGGAATTCTATTAATAGACAGTCACAATTATTCTGAAAAGTAAATGGCTGCTCAAGTTGATTCCTGCACCAGGACCAATAAGCCGCTTATTGATGTCGTTCAAAAGGAATATTTGCGTCTTCTTTTAGTGTGTGATGTCGTGCCCTGATTCTGCAATTGTTTCTTCATTGGGCTTGTTTCTCTCTATTTGTATACTTAGCGTTGGTATTCGCCAGTTGTTTATTCGCTCTTCATGTTTGTCTGCGTGCATTTTCTCACCGTGGGCTTCTGACTGTTTATTTCGTTATTCTTGGCGGTTTACCGTTTATTTCATCATCAGTGGCATCTTCCAGTTTTGTCATCAGCGTTGATATCAGAGGGATTTTCTTCCAGTTTTCGTTTGGTTAATCTCCAATATCTGGCCTCGAGCGTTTTGTTCTGCGATGTTGCGTCTCTTACTCGCAGTGCCAGTCAGTGTTATGCTTGGGATACGGTTTTTAGTCACTGCTGATCCCGTGCAGAGTTGTTCCTTCTTTGGCGGGCCTCTGCATCTATTAAAGTTCCCGTCTGACTCGGAGACTTCTAACAGGCTAAAAATAAGCCTCGGATCAATACTGGACGCACCTCTGATGGTCACGCTGTTTGCCTTAGATAACTGCTTCTGAATAGAATTACAGATCTATTTCAGTACGAGATTCAATTCATGATTGAATTCATAGAATTCATCAGTAATGAACAGCATGACGGAGCAGTTCTCAATGGCTGCTCGCAGCTTAGATGTTCCCTTTACGAATTTACTTTCTCTACTCTCTCTGGTTAATTAAAATTAATGAAGCTCCACTGGTGATTGTTCGAGAGGACTGTTTTAGAAAAGACTTCCATCATTTGATTGATGTAACAACTCTCGAAAAAAGGATTGTAACAGATTTTTATCATTTCATAAAAGCTATCACTTGCCAAAAATGCGAGTTTTAGTAACATCCTTTCATCATTTGATAGAAGCCATTACTTGCAAAAAGGGATAATGATAACATCCTATTATCATTTGATTGAAGCTATCAGTCACAGAATGAACGCACAGTAAGTAACATGACTCCATCATTTCATAGAAGCTAACTTTCACAAAAAAGTCATCCCAGTAACATGCTTTCATCATTTCGTCAAGGCATTAAAAAGGCAATTTTGCCGCGACAGGAGCTTTACGAGTCGCGTAACAATGCAGGAGGACGAGGCTGCGAGGCTTGGGAAGTAGGGTACGGAACACAGAGTCTTTCAATATTTCACGTGAATACCAATGAAGCTCTTGCATCCTCCGGATATCACAGATTTACGACCCACGCAGTTCTCCGAAGCAATATCTAACCAGGCCCGTACTAAAGAGATTTATAGCTCTAGTCTTCCGAGGCCATCGGGAAGCTGCACAAGCAAGGACTACGTTTCGATTTTTTGCAGAAAATTTCTGTGTCTTATTTCAATGGAGTTGATTTGTGAGAAAAATTTCATTATATTATGCGTTACAGATAGCGCGAGTGTGGCAAGTTGCAAACACAGCAACAAGTGATTTATTTTCTTTTTGAATGTTCTAAAAATGTCAGTTTTTTACTTGCAAACACACATCGTTGTTGCAACATAGCACGATCAATTTAGATCGTTGCCATCAATTGATTAATTTAGATCAGTTTAGATCGTAGCAACAGTCGTATATAGTAATTTTTCCAGTTTTTCTCCCCCGAACACAAACAAATCACAGCGTCTCACCGTAAATTTTACGGAGAACGGATTACGGATTTTCGGAGAACGTCATGAAGTTCCACCATCTTTTACAGCGCGCATCATGAAGATAGATGTATCACTTCCAGAGAAGTGTAAGCTTTTGAATTTGAGCTGACGCATTGAAGAGGAACACCACAGCTGGCAGGATTGACCGGCTTTGATGACGTCTCTGATGACGGATGCTTCTGAGAGCGAAAGTGTGGAAAATGCTCTTAGGTTCTTTTTGATTTCAGTTTCTTTTTGATTTCAGTTTCTTTTTGATTTCAGTTTCTTTTTGATTTCAGTTTCTTTTTGATTTCAGTTTCTTTTTGATTTCAGTTTCTTTTGATCTCAATTTCTTTTGATCTCAATTTCTTATTGATTTCAGTTTCTTTTCGATTTCAGTTTCTTTTGATCTCAATTTCTTTTTGATTTCAGTTTCTGCTCGATTTCAATTTTTTTATTTCAGTTCCTTTTTTATTTCAGTTTCATATCGACGTAGCAAAATCTCTGCTATTTGTGTGTGCGTTTCTAATGGAATGACGTCTCAAAGTGACTTTATTTATTGATGGAATTACTTTATTGAGCTCATTATGTATGATAGAATCCATTCAAATTCTATTCCTATGAAATCAATATATCATATTCTTATCATTTACATCCAAAAGCATGACTTAAAATGTGCTACAGAAACCCTTCTAATTGATGCCAAACACGTTGATAATTCTTTAATCTCATTTTATATTACACGTCTTTTAAAGTCTGTTTACTGGCGCTAAAAGTTTTTAAATTTTAAAAACAGGCTTTTATTCTAGGTCAGTTCCACTTTCAACTGCTACGTATAGTTGTTTTTTATAGCCTCATTGAGCTTTCAATAGCCCAACGTTGCAGTTCATATAGTGTATGATGGTATCAGATTTTCCTTGATTGGTTTGTCCTTGCAGAGTTTGACAGGCTTAAGCAGACCTTAATTCTCACAAAAAAATTCAAATTTAGTGACACCTCTAAAAGTATCAGCGATGATGTTGTAATAGTTCTAAAATAACATCGAACGTATGTAGTCATTTGACTCCATTTTGCCTGCTCATTCTTTTTTCAATGGTGAATAATTTTTAATGTATGTATGTTAAAAGCGACGTCAAATTTGGCGATGAAATCATTATTCTTATGGGCTAAACATTTATCAGTGACTCAAATTTACTGTCATTGATTCAAAATTTATAGTAAAGAAGGTCCGTTAAAAGTTCAGACTTTTCCTTTCTTTTGGAAACAAATTTTTTGTTTAAACAAACTTTTCGGTTTTCATAGCACTAGTATGATATTATCTTGATTTTATAGAGCTCTGGATGCTGTAGTGACCACAATTTTATTATGTTATTTTACTAAAAATAACAACAATAAATCAATTAGCAGATTTTGGGAAGAGTTTTTACCTTAATATTTTTAGTTTCCTTTGTGAAATCAAGATGCTTGAGTTACTACCCTGCTCCTGGAACTTAGACATCGATTTCCAAGAGATTGAAAATGAACTCGCCTGAGGTGTAATTTATTATCTTTTTATTTCAGAGAAGAGCATGTCTTACGGTGAAGTCATGTCGCCATCCAACACCAGCGATAACCTGCTCAGCTTCCCTGCTTGTCGCAATTGCACCTCAACGCCAACTTCGGAATCACTAACTCTACCGTCATTCGTTTCGTCAGACGTAGGTTGTCCGATTTCTTTCCCATTTACCCCTGCTCAAACTGACGAGGCTGAACGCCAGCCTTTCCAACAAGGAGAACTGAACCAATATCAACAGAGCTCATTGGATTCCAACGACTGCCCGCTCAACTTATGGTCGTCATCGAATCTATCGCAAGAGGATGCTTACACTGAGGGAGAACAAACAACGAGGAGTGAGAACGTCCAACCTTCTTTCGTCATATCGAGCTGCATATCTCCAGCTGGATCACCAGCCCCTTCTTGCCCAAGTCCCAACGTAGGTGCTACTTTACCTACACCATCTCCAATCCGCCACTTGTCTGTGTCTCCGTCTGCTACATCGCTCAGTGGGTCTCGTCAAAGCGTATATTTACCCACAGGAGTTGTTCGGTCGGCTTCAGCATACGCATACCCAACGCTTCAACTGCCTATCCCTCCTAGGTCACCTGGCTTATCACCGGTAACTAGAATTTCGTTTTCAACTGATCCGGGTAGCAGCATTGCATCCTCCATTTCGACTCCTCTTGGAGGATCTCAGATGGTTGATGATGTCGGCAGTGCGTTTGAATCCATCGACATTCGTATGGATCTGGCTGCCCAAAATCCAGGTTACCGACTGCACAGACTAGGAGCATCTGGGCTTTTGGTGTCGCTGACGAGTTTGGCTGAGGTGCCGGGACCTCCCCTCTACTCACCGCCTCCTACGTATGACCAGGTGAACCGCGGTGTTTCTTCATCTCCTCCCGCTCCCATTAGCTCCCACAGTCAAAATATGACGTTCGGCATTAACTTTCGAAATATCTACGAACTATTAGGTTATAGTATTCGGTTACAGGTTAAAACTTCAGGTTCCAAGTTAAGAAATATTCCCATTGAAGTTATGATCTATTCTGCAGATCACGCTATCCATTGCCTACAGGGCACGCAAAACATAAGCAGAATGATTACTCGAAAATCATCTTGTAAGGCAATAGCGTTGGTTTGATTTGTTGTGATATTTTAGTTTTCGTTATCAGCTCTATGGTTTTTATCATCGATCTTTTAATTCAGGCTCAATAGTGATCAGAGTTATGACAATTTCCTTCTGGCTCGTGCAAGACATGAGTTTTCTGAATTCATTTTCATGTTGTCATTTAGGACAAACAGCTTCTACTAGTTCACCGACACCATTTAGGACCAACAGCTTCCACTAGTTCACCGACACCATTTAGGACAAACAGCTTTCACTAATTCACCGACACCATTTAGGACAAACAGCTTCCACTAGTTCACCGACACCATTTAGGACCAACAGCTTCCACTAGTTCACCGACACCATTTAGGACAAACAGCTTTCACTAATTCACCGACACCATTTAGGACAAACAGCTTCCACTTATTCACTGAGATAATTTAATAAAATAATGGCTAAGTGCTGGAGACAAACTACACTCCTTACATCTACGATCCGTTGTCTCGCTTGCCTCTTATTTTTAGATGTGTTGTGTTCCGTTAACGATACAAATGATGCTGATTCACTTCCCGACATCGCATAAGAATCACACATTTGCAGTCAATTTATTCGTGACGCACAGCAGTTCAATTACGTTTTGCAATGTGTTTCGATCGCTGTTACGACTCTTCGCAAATTGTTTTTGGGGACAAAATGCAGCGGAATTTCGTGCTGTCAACTCTTGTCACGTAACTTCTACATTTCTTCCGATATTGCAGGAAAATATTAGAGCCAAAAATTGCTCAGAAGTCCACGCTCTTCACCGAGTCAAAACAGCTTCGAGGCGAAAAATTGTAATTTTTTGTCCTTGGACTATACTTCCAAGAGGTCTTCCATGTTTCTTTCTAATTAATACTACGAGGTGTTTTTAAAGTCCAGACACGTGGGACACAATAGGGCTTGCAATCTACCATATTTCTAATTTAAATAATGGAGTACAGTGAATAGAGAATATTTGATTGATGACGTATTTGAGATGATGACTGAGATGATGAGCGACGTCACAACTAAACACAGAGATGTTAATGGAATAAATTGATGCGAATCCCAAAAATCGAAAATGCCTCTGAAGACTCGATTTACCATGAACAGATGCATAATTTTTTTCCATTTCTGTGTGGAAATTTTTCTCAGTGTCTTAGTTCGAGTACATAGAAGGGCTCATTGTTTTTCGCACGCTATACCGGTAACTACGGTTGTGTTCCATAACTATTGAATTATCAGTGTGCGACAATCAATGATCATCCTTGTATCAATCACTACATACTTAAGTGCTTCACATTGGTTTAACGAGACTCTCGTTTAAAAATGAGTCTCACTTAAAATTGCAAACTCCACTTTGAGTAATTGGATCCATTCGAAAATTTTACTCAGTTTTTGCACCAACGTACAATTTCATCTTATGTTGAATATTTTCACGTCTCATTGAAAGTCACAAATTTTGCTTTGAATTGCGGAGTCATTCAAAAAGGGAACACTGTCATTTATCTTCGCTATGTTTCATCTAATGGAGCAAATAACCACTATTTCCGTATCCCATTAAAAGATTCGAATTTGACTTTGAATAGCAACACATTCGAAAATAGAACACTGTCTTTTATTAACAGGAGCTCTTTTTATTTAACGCTACATTTCATTGAGCAAAAAATCACAATTTCCGTCGGAACGCTAATCTACCTTGTGAAAATTTTCCCATTCAAATGACCACGTTGAGTTTCCCACAGCTGTGTGACCCGAACGCCCTACCGACGTACTACGAGGCCACCCGGCACACCACCGCCCCCAGCAGGAGGGACAAGAGGACGGGGGGCGTCTTCACCCTGCCCCCGGTGCCCCCTCTGCCCTCAACACCTCCGCCCAATGATGCCCACTCCCCCATGGGGGATGCTGGGGGAGAGCCTGTAGCATCAAGTCCCCGGGTTGAGGTGCTTCTATTTAGTTTCGTTGTTTCGATTTCAGTGCAGGTGGCAGGGGCAGAAGATTGTGAAATTGGAGCCAACGCTTGATGCTGTTTTTGTATTTAATTAAATTAGCCGATGCGTGGTGGAAGGAGGGTGATAAAATCTGCACCTAGTAATTTAGGTACAAGACATTAGCGGCACCTCTCTCATTTATCTCATCACAATCTAATTAGATCAGAATTGTTTTCAATGATGATAATATTTACTGTTGTTCGGTCGCGGATTTCATGCATGGGTATTGTAATAAGATGAAAAAATAATTTAGTAATTATTATAATATGTTCATTGGGTTCATACTGAATTTTTATTTATTTTCTAATACGATAGGAATGCATCAAATTTTATGGAAAATTTTGGAGTTGTGGTGCAGAATGTTTTTCATACTCATATTTTACACATTACGTGAGCTTAGTAGCGGTCACATCATAAAGACACAATACTTGGGTACAGCAGAGACAGGATGGCGGATGGACTGTGTTGGTGCCGACACAAGAGACGTGATGGAGGGTTTGTTACAGGAAAAAATAACTAGGAAAGAAAACGGTTACAAAAATCTTGAACTAAAATGTCGTCATGTTAGTTAAATCTATAAACAACGTAATTCATCGACTGGTTTAATTAAACAACCTGAACCAACGGGTCTTCTAGTTAATTACACAAACAATGTGACCCGAAGGGTGGGGCATCCAGTTTTACTTATAAACAACGCAATTAACATTTTCACTGTTACAGGTAAAATTGAAGTTCAACATTTTACTCAAATTTAAAGTCAATTGTAGTATTCCATTTTGAAAAAGCAAACATTTACTGGACCACGCCATCATTTGGTTTTGATTAAGATATTTATGAAAATGAGTTTGTGACTACTGTTTGGTCAGCAGCATGGTGAAAACCCCCACCATGACTGCCGGTGGCTCTCGTTGCAGTCAAAGTGTTAATAAGTTGACATCGATGGGTTAAACTGAAGTTCAATATTCAATTCAAATATAAATTCAAAAGTTGTTGGCAATTTTCTAAATACCAAACGTTAACTGGGTCCATGAAATACCACTAATTTTAAAAGATAGATGAAATTATTCGAACGACCCATCGATGCGTCGTTTCGCGGCAGGAAAAACTAAATCAAGCACTACTCATGGATGGGTTGTATCGCAAGCAACGTATTAAGCGACTGATTTAGCTAGTTACCTAGTTCAACTAGTGGTCTAGCCGAAGAAACAAGCCTCTAGTTACCCAGTTCAACTAGTGGTCTAGCCGTAGAAACGAGTCAATAGTCTCCAAGTTCAACTAGAGGTCTAGCCGTAGTAACAAGCCGCTAGTCTACAAGTTCAACTATAGTCTAGCCGTAGAAACAATCTGCTGGTTACCCAGTTCAACTAGTGGTCTAGCCGTAGAAACAATCTGCTGGTTACCCAGTTCAACTAGTGGTCTAGCCGTAGAAACAAGTCGCTAGTCTCCAAGTTCAACTAGAGGTCTAGCCGAGAAACAAGCCTCCAGCCACAGCCCCGTGAGCAGGAGGAGGCGGTGCGGGGCAGGGACCGCCTGGCGTCGCTGGTGGAGGACCTGGCCGACTCGGAGGGCGGCTACTCCACCATCCTGGACGCCATCCCTCACGAGCCCGCGCTCGATGCCGCCCCTCCTGTTCCTGTCAGGTCGCTCTTTGTTCGTGTCTGTGTGTGTGTTTAGTGGTGTCTGACTGGTGAGTGTGTGTTTAGTTGTGTCTGGTATACGTGTGTGTTTTTAGTTGTATTTGTTTAGTGTGAATTGCCGCCCCTCCTGTGCCCGTCAGGTCACTCTTTAAGCGTGTCTATGTGTTTAGCTGTGTCTAGTGTGCGTATTTTTTGTGTTTGTTTATTTCTGTCTGACTGGTGAGTGTGTGTTTATTTATGTTTGTTTAGTGTGAGTTGCCGCCCCTACTGTGCCCATCAGGTCGCTTTTTAGACGTGTCTGTTTAGGGTGTGTGTTTAGTTGTGTCTGGTGTGTGTGTGTGTTTATTTGTGTTTGTTGAATGTGTGCGTTTATTCGCGTCTGTGTAATGTGTGCGTTCATCCGTGTCTGTCTGGTAAATGTTCGTTTGTACCTGCCTGGTGAAAGCTGCCTCTCCTGCACCAAGTCACGCGAAGGTTTTTTTTTTTGGGTCCGACAGATAAATGTTTACTTGTGCCTGTCTCATGAATGTTGATTAGATTAGTGTCGGCTTAGTGTGTGTTTGTGTTCGGTTATGAGTTTGCTCAATGAAGTTAATGGTGAAAAATGAAAAAATGTCAGCATATGGAATAGAAATGAAAGGAAAGCCCGAGTTAGTCCGAACCTAATCTGAAATGAATGTTATTTGAAAGATGAAGCCACTTCACAGTTTTCATAATCACTTGAAAAAAGGTAATTTTCTGTGTCAGAACTCAAGCTACGATATGATGTTGCGAAAGAAATCAATGAATTTGGTTTCAAACTCGAAGAAAAGTAATTTTCTATGTTAAAACTCATGATACGATAAAATGAATTGTTAGAATTTAAAGGTTCGGGTAGGATTTAGTGAATTGTTTGAACTCAAGGTACGATATAATTAGTTGCTAAAACTAAAGGTGCGATATAATGAAATCAATGAACTTTGGTTCAAATTTTGAGAAAAGGTAATTTGAAAAGCTATTTATTGCAGGTTCGTAGCGCGCTGTTCCTTGGAGCGGCTCCGACCTCCGAGCGTGCGCCTGCCGTGTCTGCTGACGTCAGCATGTAATAAGGAGCTGGTGAGGCAGGTGAGGCAGGTGAGGCAGGGAAGG
>JACJUY010002251.1:10260-35883 GCA_014220935.1 Platorchestia sp. MABIK | reverse complement strand
AGACACGATCCAGTTAATGTTTGCTATCATGAAAATTACTTACTATAATCGACTTTAAACTCGAGTTAAATATTGAATTTCAGTTTAACAAATTCCGGTCAAAGTATTGAGGAAGCAGCCGAGGCTATTGTGCAGCAACGACAAACGGCGACGCTTCACGCAACACATTTGGGTCACTGGCACTCACTGCTTGAAAGTAGACATTTATGCGGGGCCGCTGCGCAGAGCCGATGCCGCCAGCAGCCTCGCAAATGCTGCACCGGCAGCCTGTTTCAATCATGGCAGTGTTTTTTTTAAAAGATATTGATGGTGAGTTTAACTTCAGAAATTTGGATGCTGAGCGTTGAGCACAGGGGATCGATACATTCAATTGAAATTTTTAGAGTTCATTAACAGAACTAATTCGAAAATACCGAGTCCAGTGAGAATAGTTGTGATGTGCTGTTATGATGAATGAACAATCCCGCTTAACTAAAAGGCCGTTTATACTAGGGGACATTTTGGCTATGAGGCGCGACACGTGTATACGAGGCTCACCACTGAGGCTCAAATTTGTGTGTGTAAAAGAAGTTCCCTATTCGCTATGATCGAATTCGTGAAGCGTGATACTCAAAAGCCTCGCAACTACCGTGGCGAATAGGGAACTTCGTATACTCATACACAAATATGAGTCTCAGTGGTGAGCCTCGTATACACGTATCGCGCCTCACGGCCAAAATGTCCCCTAGTGTAAACGACCCTTAAGTTGAGACATGTGGCGTGAGGAAGCGGATTCTTTGAATGGTGTTCTCGGAGATGACAATGTGGATCGTAAAGACGATGTTCTCAGATGCCCTATGAAAAACTTTTTTATCAACACAAGACTCTAAGAGAGCATACAATGGCTTACAGTTAAATTTTTCAGAGCATCAACGTGAAGATAAAATAACGTAAGAGTTTGCGTATAGTCTTAGTGAACTCATTGCTGACTATTGGTTTGATTAGTGATTGATTTGGGAAACTGTTGCTTCATTTTATAGATTTAGTGTACGCATGCAGGTGTCGGCGCTGGTGCTGCTACATTTAGTGGTATTTTATGATCATAAATAATTTATTAAAGTAATAGTATAATAAGTTTTGAGAAACCAAATTTTGAGAAACTAGCAGTAGGTGAACATAGTCTAGTCTTCTTTTTATTTAATGATATTTAGGTTGAACAAAATTGCAGAAACAATTGGGGAGAGTGCAGTTAAAACTGTATTGTAATGTGCATGTAGGTGTCGTTTAATTGTGCGTGCGTGAGGTCGGTCTTTTGGAAGTCTTAAGTAAAATTAAATAGTTTCAGGCCAGTTCCCTGGGATGCAGTGTCATTACCTCATCTGCTTTAGGCATGTGTGCGCCAAATGTGAACATGGCAGTCCAAATAATGCCTCCTTGAAGACATTTAACACTTTGACTGCGACGTGAGCCACCGGTGGACCCCGAGGGAATTTTCATAATGCTGCTGACCGACCAGTAGTCACAAACAATTTTCATAAATACTCAATCAAAACTAGATGCTGGCTCGATTCAGATAATGCTTGCTATTTTGAACATTGCTTACTACAATTGATTTTAAATTTGAGTTGAATATTAGACTTAAGTTTTGCTTGTCGCAGTCAAAGCGTTAAACAAGTGATTAACTTAGTTGTGACGTGATTCACTTCATGTTAAGATTGGCTCAACCATATATTAGGAAACACTCTAAATTACAATTTCGGTTCAAGGTGTTCAAGCTGCGAGATAAAATGAGCAGAATTTTTAGTTATAATGAACTAGAATTTCAATAGTGTTACAAACGAGCTTTTCTCCTTAATAATCGTTACCCTGATATTCTTAATGCACCTCCCTTAAATTCCTTACAAATGAAAAATGAAATGATTTATTGATTTGTAATAAAACTCTGAAATTCAAATTCCATTCATCAGTTCATCGTGTCTCGAGCTGAACTCGAAAATATTCTCTATTAGAAAGCAAGTATAGTTTGCTTCGCACAAACTGGCTAGTAAATAATATCAAGTTACTGTATTTATCCTCTAATTTCAAAATAAGGCTGCTACGTCGCATGGCAAGGTAAGACCGCTCAACGGGAAGTGTATTCAGACTAGCGTTACGTCAATTTTTTATGCCTGCGAATGACAGTATTTTTGCTAAAACCTTCAGTCAGTGCATGAACTGGAATCTTAGGCTCGTGTCAGATTGTGGCCAAAGATCGTGATGTCTAATGGATGTACAACTACGGCTGTCTATTGAACGAGTTTTTTATCTATCCACAGACAACCGTACGAATTTTCTGTCTATGACAGACGGTGTTGTACTGGGCAGATGGTGCCTATGACAGACGGTGTTGTACTGGACAGACGGTGCCTATGACAGACGGTGTTGTACGGGACAGATGGTGTCTATGACAGACGGTGTTGTACTGGGCATATGGTGCCTATGACAGACGGTGTTGTTCTGGATAGACGGTGCCTATGACATACGGTGTTGTACTGGACAGACGGTGCCTATGACAGACGGTGTTGTACTGGGCATATGGTGTCTACGACAGACGGTGTTGTACTGGGCGGATAGTGTCTATGACTGACGGTGTTGTACTGGGCAGATGGTGTCTACGACAGACGGTGTTGTATTTGGTAGAAAAAATGCTTGATAAAACATAAAAAAAGCTGATTCAGAAAGAGGTCAACAGCCTGAGTGAACTTAGCTGTCGAAGAACGTCTCTAATCTACGTCGCAACTGCATTTCCATGATTTCTACAATTATTTTATCGCCTTTTTTTATTAAATGTCTTGATGATTATGAGCTCGGCAACAACGGCTCGCTGTCACTCTGCCTGTACTGAACGCTACTGGTGTCTACGGCTCCCGTTTGCCTGCAGACTGTATTGTTACACTGGGTGAATAAAAACCGTGTTGTGAGTGCATGCATGAAACCAAATGTGATGCATAGTAGTGAATATTTTTATCCCAGTGCAAGAAGTTCACTTGGTTCACTTGCTCGTTTTTCGAAGCTTAGGATATTTTGGAGAATCATGGTCAGTTTTTAGACAGTTTAATTTTTACGTAAGTCTGCAGAACAACTACAGTCTAATGAATTTTTCTAATTTTGTAAGTAATGAACCCTATTCTGCATCTGTGAGAACTTCTAAGCAAGTCAAAAGAATACCTTAGAAGTTTTCACTGATGCAGAATAGAATAGGGCTTATTACTTACAAAATTAGATACCTTCATTAAAATCTGAGGGCAAGAATAGTTGAAAGAAAAACATTGTTTACAAAACGATTTGATGAATAAGTGCATCATGACACTTCAAAAGGAATGCCTACTTTGAACGAAATAGAGGAGATTTGTTGACTACACTGAAATTGGAAAATTTTTCAAGTTCGTAGAACGATAAGAAATATGTAAAAATACATAACAGCAAATCTCGAAAGGCTTTTGAAAGTTTAACCTTGATGATGAGTAAATTATTCCTTAATTTGAAGCTTCATGGCATTGGAGAACTACCGTAATGTGACACATTGACCAATGTCTGAGGAACGAGAAATCAAAACTACATGGATGAGAGGCTGTTGGCTTGAGGAGACCGACATCTGCTCCAGCACTCGTGTGTGCTCCATCACTTTTGCGGTCAGGCACCGTGTGGTCGTACCGATGTACTCAGTCGCACTGAACTAGACTAAGGAGAATTAAAGTGAGAAGTAGCTAGTTTTTATCGCTAAATCCTGGACACTTCACTCTGCCGTAATTACTTGTTTGATAACGTAAAGTGATTTTAGTGAATTTTTATAATCTTTCGCATTGGGCAGTGGAGTTCTTTTAAGTAAGCTTGTATCTTGTTTCCATTGTTATATATACGTTTTATGTAATACATTAAATATTAGATTTTTTTGCTTCATTATTTACTTTATTGCCTAAAACAAATTTTACTCATAGCCAGAAGCGATTATTAATTAAACAACGTTATTTCAACTTTACGGACTGTTTTATTTATAATGAGATAAGATGGAAATTTTTTTAATCTTCATGATGTACATTTTGTGCCAATACTTATAACTATGATAACCGGCATAACTTTTATTTTACGACGCGCAGCAACACGTACTGTAATTTGTTGTCGGCACAACACATTAGCAAAATTAAAATGTGTAATGATTCGTACATTGCATTTTATAATATGTTGTACCCCATTTGTTTGTGATTGAAGAAAACTCTGAAGATATGAAGCGTGAATATATTCCTCCATGAAAAAGGAAATGTTTTGTAGGAATATACAAAATTTCTTTTCGTTGAAATAAGTCTACTGTAAGCTTTTGATGTTCGTTGGGGTGTTTTCATTTTAGATCGTCACATTGCCTCTCACCACAATACGAAGTTAATTAAGTCAACGTGCACCTTGTTAAGTTACCACTAAACTTTCACTTAAATTCTTTTCGTGTGGTTGCTATTATTGGAGGAGGATTGTAACAGTGATACGTTGATTGCCATTTAATATAAGAGCTAAAGCTTTCGGGCCAACCCCTTCAATTACCAAGTATTTTGTCACAAGTTAAAAATTTCACTTGCTTCACTTTGTGCTGAAATTTGAGCGCTGAACTTGTTGAAATTAATGAAGTGAAATGGAAAATGGTTACTTTTAGTGCGTGTTGATCTGTGTAGTATTTATTCGTAAGGTTATCAAGACACGTGTGGGTTGAAAATTGTTTGTTAGGAAAGATTTATTAATTAGTCACGTTTGAACTGATTTTATAGTGTTTTAAAATGACTTCTGCAATACGAGGATTGAAGTTCTGCGGAGTTTTAAGTTCATTTTAATGTAGAATTATAATAAAACATAACTTCACAACTAAATGTTTTGATTTGGAGTAAATTTTATAACCTTCAACATAGAAGTTTAATTTCCCCTGGGATGACAAAGGAAGCGCAGTTACTGTAAATTGAAGGCCGCATGAACGTTACATGGAAAAAATACTTTATTTCCAATATAGATGATACAAAAAACTCATCTCTGGTTCTTAAAATACCTTAAAGTAAGGGTTCTTATGTGCTACACACACATGAGTATCGTAATACCCATATCACTAGTCGAAGTAAAATGATTGAGAAAATTGAACACAACTGAATACAAGAATGCAATAACATTCTTACTGAAAGTATTTTAGGTGCAGATTCCTGAAGGTTCCCTACATAAGTGATTTTTATGATATGAGTTTCTAAAAATAAGCCAGCCCATGGATACAACCGAAGATCAAAAAGTGGTTACAAAAAATTAAATGTGAGACATTTTGTTTACATTATTATTGCCTGCATTTCCGCACATTTAGTCAATAAGAATCTTATTCATATGAAATTTTATTACTCTTTTATTTAATCTATATTCTTATTACTCCTGTTCATTAAATTATTACATTCTTTTTACTCCTATTCATTAAATTATTACATTCTTATTACTCTCATTCATCAAATCACAAAACATCACTCATGTATCATCATCCCTTACCTCAAGTGGATATTTAAACATACACCAACAAATAAGTACAATTCTACTTCCCTCAAGTTACATCTTCTTATTACAAACATCTCAAAAACAACATGTTATATTTCTAACAAGCCAATTCTTAGAGAATCTCAGGCATAAGATAAAAAGGAGATCCAATGTGAAAATAATAAAATGTTTATTTTTACATTCGTTCTCCTTTTTATCTAACGACGTGCTCTGATAGAAATAAACGGTATTTCAATAACGAGGACACTTCAGCACAATGGCAGGAGTAAAAGACAACTGTAACAGTGGTATGCACGTGTTCTGACAGAAATAAACCATATTTCAATAACGAGAATACTTCAATACAATAACAGGAGTAAAAGACAACAACTGTAACAGTGGTGTGCTTCGTCTCATAGGTCACCCTGGCTCCTTGTGAATAATTCCGACGCGGCATTTTGCTCTCCAGTCTAACCTCCTCAAGCTGCGCCCTGCAGTTGGGTTCTGTTCGTTCTTATGTAGAGTGTAAGCTGTGGTTCACTGATATGAAGAGAATTATGTTCCACTCACGTCACTGGAGGGGAAATTTCGCTGGAGTGAAGAGAATTATGTTACACTTACGTCAAAGGAGGTGAAAGTTCACTGGAGCAAAGGGAACTATGTTACACTAACGTCACTGGAGGTGAAATTTCGCTTGAGTGAAGAGAATCATGTTACACTTACGTCACTGAAGGTGAAATTTCCCTGGAGCAAAAGGGATTATGTTACACTTCCGTCACTTAAGGTGTTCATGAAAAATGAAGTTAATTTAAAGAAGAGAAAATCCCCTGAACAAAGTTACACGCTTGTTGCTGGAGTAAAGAGAATTTTGTTGCATATACGTCACCTAAGCTAAATCGTCACTGCATGGAGTCAAGAGAATTAAAGAATAAATTAAGGAATACACCAATTTTTGAAATTTGCCGTTTCGTGAGCTCATGAACAACTGAAGAGAAACACACGAATTTATGATACTTGATCGTTCTGAATTATCGATTTTTTAGCGATATGAACAGTTTCAGGGCTGTTTTTGTGCCGTAAAATTCTGTACGGGGGTCAGAAAGCATTTCTCATATGCGCCAATTTGTTTGGCCCTTGAGCAATACATTTCCTCACATTTTATTCTTGCGAGCGAAATCTTCATGTACTTTCCAAACAATAACGAAACATTATAATCTTTAATGATGAGGGCAAGCGAGTCAAAACATCGATATTAAAAAGCCAAGTGTCATCGTACTCTAAGCTGAATTTAAGTTATCACACTCTAAGCTGAATTTAAGTTATCATACTCAAAGCTGAATTTAAGTTATCGTACTCTAAGTTAATTTCTCCAAGTTAAGCTATCGTGCTCTTCAGTTATCGTACTCTAAGCTGAATTTAAGTTATCATACTCTAAGTTAAGTTTGCCAAGTAAAACTATCGTGCTCTTAAGTTATCGTACTCTAAGAAATAATCATGCGACAATGTGGAAGGACTTGCTGATGTTGGTTGCACTTGCCGGCCTGGGGAGGTGCTTGAGCTCCAGCAACGCGTCCCACCTCCACCAGGTGAGCGCACGAATGATCTTTTTTATCTCTGGCAAACTGATGCGTAAGATTTTGAACTTAGCGTTTCCCGAATGCCTAGTAATTTTTGACGAGTTATGATGTTCGTGTCTTGTACTGTGGTTATGACAAGTAATGATGTTCGTGTCTTGTGCTGTGGATGGACAACGGTAACATTGACTTGGATGTTTGCGTTGCAGGTGACGGTGCCGTCGAATATTTACAGGTGAAGGTCCCGTCGAATAATTGCAGGTAACGGTTCCTCCGACCGGCCGGGTGGCGTTCACGTGGCCGCAGCAGAGCGTGACGATAGCAGTGCTGCTGGTGACCGTCCTGGTGCTGGTGGTGACCTGCTGAGTGGCCTGCCTGCTGGTGGCCGCCGCCTGCTGCTCCTCCAGGCGGACCCACGTCGTGGCTGAGGGAGCCGAAGCAGGGTGGCTGCCTGGAGTTGGTGTAATTGACAACGTTCCTTCGCCGGAAAGGTAAAGCTCGTGCGAGAAAGGATTTTTTTGCACTCCAGTCTGTAATTGACCACGTTCCTACGTTCCTCCGTCGAAAAGGTTTAGCTCGATTTTTTTGTATTCCAGTCTGTGATGGACTACGTTCCTATGTCAGAAAGGTAAAGCTCATGTGAGAAAGGATGTTTTTGGGATTTCAGTCTGTAATTGATTACGTTCCTCCGGCGGAAATTTAAAGCTCGTGTGAAAAATCGCATATTTTTTATTCAATTGAATCCTGATAATATCATCTTATACATTGTTTTTTCAAATGTCTAACTCAATGACGCAATAACGGTTGCCCCCCGTTCAAGCCGATATACATTTGTGACACCTGGGTAGAGTTTTCCCCTTTCCCAACGTGGAGAATCACCGGGTGGCACTGCCGGGATTCGAACTGCCAACCCTTCCCTTGAAGGGCGCGCGCGCTAAACCACTCGACCACGGTGACGTCCGGGATTTTAGTAGACCTCGTCGTTCTTCCAGGCTGCCGAGTAAAACATGAAGCTACTTTCGAAGTGCGACGTTTAAATTGTGCTAGTCACAGAATAATGGAGAAAGTAGAGTAAAATAAAGGAAATGAAGAGGCTTTTCTTAATTGTGAGAGTATAATGAAAGACGTGGACAATATTCGCAGTCCTACTGAGAAACAGTTGGTAATGTAGTTAATGTTTTCTCCTTTTTTGGGAAAAAGAGTGACATTTAAATTACGCTCGTCATACTGGGAAAGAAATCAGAGGAAATGTTGACAAAGTTTTTCTTCACGATGAGTGAGCAGACGAAGAATTACGCAACGTTCCTCTTCCTAAGGATAAATTAGCGGAAGATATAGAAAATAAACTTAGTTCTAAAAAGCGTGTTTAGCTTTAGGAGCCTCTAGCCGGTGTTAGCTCAATAACGACTTCTATTACTTGAGAGAGAGATAAAGAAGAAATTATGTACGATGTGCTCTTCTTTCTGTCAATTTGAAGTCACTCAGTCATAAATTTCTTCCAAATGATAACTTGATGCTCCTTATTGACCGGGTATTTATCAAGTGCTCCTGATTGATTTGGCCATTTTTTTAAATCACCCCTGCCTTGCAAAAGAGTGACTGTTTCACTTCTGTTGTTCAGATTATTCATTGAAACCAACAGAATATTTTCTGTTTTGACAGTCAAATTATCTGCATTACCGCAACAAACTTTACAACTATGAGACCTCAGATCTCGAGTCTAAATTAATTATTGCACGCTTGTTTCCCAAATTTCCTCCTCTTTTCTCTAGATTACCCATGCGTGTCTCACTCCTGTTAGAAAAACCTTTAGATGCAGAAGAAGAGCCCAAGTTTTCTCGCCCTCACACTGTTGACCTGAGAAATAAAGTGACTTCTTCGACTGTCGACGCCCAGCGGTGTCTGCTTCTGGAGTCATCAGAGGCGGCGCATTCTGCTGAATGCAAAGCACCGTCGGTGCACAGGTCAATTCTGGCCCCGGTGCTTGAGTTAAAAACATTCAAAGAAAGCCACCGAGATCCTGCACCTGGTTTTTGGGCCGAGAATGAGGTGCGCAAAGTTTCGTCAGAAGGGCATGAAAATACTGTGAAAATTCATCGGAACGTCACCTCTTGCTGTGAAACTTGTGAAAAGCAATTTCAATATTTGAACCTTAGAGAAGGAAATCTGAAAGTGGTTCCATTTTATGTCAAAAATGATGAGGGAAATAATAAGCACTTGTGCTTGAATCAAACCAACTCCAATAAAAACGGATGTCGAAATGGTGAGTTAAAATATAACTCATTTGTCAAGACTGGAAAAACTAGCTCGAGTAATGCTTCTCAGAGAAATTGCGGGCACGCTGATGAATTTCCAGAGTCAGCAGAAAGAAGACACGATGATTTTTGGATTGCCTTGTGTGAACCTCGGCCGTTCAGAGAAGCTTTAGGGACTCCTACTCTCAACTTCGCCTGTTCTCAAACTTACTTTCTTGTGCCGGCAAGTGAACGCAAAACAAGACGCGAAAATACCGATGTCGCTCAAGACGCTCATGCGTTTCCAAGATTTAGTTCTCGGGAGACTGTGATGCTAACAAACAGGAAGGTGCACCCAGACGCTGCTTATGGCGCGAGTTGTATAAAAAAGCGTAATTTAAGTGAACTAAAGAGTCCCATAATGCCTTCCAGACACGAGATTCACGGTTTTAAAAGTAAACAAAACGTCCCTTTGAATCGTAGTTCAAAATGCTTTGATGTTCGGGAAAAGAAGACGAAAACAGTAAGCGGAAGAATCAACAGAGGGCTTGAGATATTTAGGGTGAAAAAATTTCTAAAAGAACTTGAACTCGTGGAGCATAAGTTGACTGAGCACAAGCTCTCAACGCAGGAACATTTCACAACAGAAGCTTGCTGTTCTTCAACAATTGATACTCGAACTTTGACACTGGAGCCAACATTTGATTTTGAGAAGATTTCCAAAACATCGGAAAAGAGGTCCAAAATATTACAGATGATGTGGTTAGCTCATGAAGAAATGCAAGGATATAAATGCAACTCACGAATTTAAATGTAAAAACTCGAGTTGAAGGCTTTCAAATCAGGTTCATTGTCCGTCGTTGTCTCACCACTTGCCTTTTGGATGGGTGGGAAAGACCGATGGTAAATCTAGAGACCACTTGTCTATTTATTTCTCAGTTAAAACCGTGTATAATAGCGTAATTTACGTCTTATATAGAATTGAAATTTACACCTGCGTTTGCGACCATTTAACTAAACTCTGTTTTAAATTAAAGAACTGTGTAGTAGCTGCAATTTCTCGCCTGTACGAACTAGATGACAGAATACATTGTGTTTCCGAAACGTTTCTCTTCCATCCATTGACTTATGGATTTTCTGGAGAATTTATCGCGACGCTCACAGTTCAGTTCCATTTGTGCTCGACATTATGCATTATTATTATTTCAGGATTTTCTCGCCATATTCGACAAGACTCGAATGATACAACAGCGCAACGGGGGCGTAGAATGAGCAGGCTCAGCATTTGACGACCTTGTCATAACAATAGACGACCTAGGAGTAATATATTTCATTTAAAATTATTAAACTGGGAAATTTGCATCATGCGAAACAGCACTCCGAGTAGCCAAGTCAAGGTGTGAACTTTTACTCTCAAGTGTACCATTAAGACAACATAGAATACTTAAAAATGCGACCCTGGTTCTGCAGGAAGTTGATGCCAGGATGTACAGAACGCTTCTCTCCTTAAAATATGTTTGTTTTTGTAAAAATCACGTGTAAAGGATAATGAGTCATTGCACGCTGTTGTTATCAAACTATATTGTGGGCAAAAACCTCAGCAACAGTTATCAAAAGGCGACCATCACATTTTCTCCGGTGTTGCTATCTATGTAGTTGCAGTGTCTTGCATCGTCAGTTGAGGAGATGGTCAGAGTGACGAGTGTGCAAATTAGGGTAGAAAGAACCCGCGAAAAGCAGTACTTTACAAACAAGAGCTTAATTAGTAATGTCCTATTCACCATGCGAAAAATTCAACACAAAATTCTCAAAGCACAAATTAATGCCAATAATCGGCATTGATCGGCTTGATGCTTTACTGGTTCTACTGAAAACCGTTTTCTGTAAAATTTCTGAGTTGGCGTTTAAAAAACCTTAAAAATACAAACAGATCATATCGCATGAAACCGTATTTAATAAGGTGAATGGATAAATGTCTTAACCCTAGACGAGTGCTGTTGGTTTATGAGTGATTTGATTCTAAACTGTGTAATGAACAATTAAATTAACTCCAGAAGAGCAATATTGGTTTACAAATGGAGTGCTTCTAAACTGGGTAAGATATGATGTAAAAGAGTAAACTTGTCCGGCAGTCAATGAATTACTCGATTGAGATTTGAGGGTGGGCTTAGGCAAACGTTTACGCTGAAGAGTACTTGTGTCTAGAAGATTGAAAAGAGGTGATGTACATTGTTGGAAAATCAGACCCCTGTTGCAGCAGTTGAATTTCCGAGTTGCTTAGCTGCTGGTATGGACAGTGGCACATCGTTTTAAAGTCTCCATATCAATTTCAGTGGTCAAAATTGGTCGCAAACCTCCGTCTTCTGCCGGCATACCGCGGTGCACAAAACAAATAGTTTAGAAGTCTGTGCTGTATTTGAAATGCTGAATATATCATGCGAGACCTCTCTGAAATTATTGAAAGGGAGGATTTCAGAGGGAAAGGTGGTGTATGATTTTATGTCGGTACATACATGGGCGCTGTTTAAAAATTCTGTCTGTGTAATATATTCGCATAATTCATTGCAGCATCTATCGCATCATCCATCAAAAACAGAGCAGAGGAGCATCATCGAGAAATGATTATTTCAAATTTTGCCAATTCAATGCGAAGGTATAGGGAGAATATGTGTTTATCACTTTGTCTGCAATGAAATTTTTATTTATGATATTATGTTTATCACTTTATCTGTAATGAAATTTTACAGGGACTTTGATGAACATAATTTTATAGTTTGAAACAATATTTAGAATGTGCAAAAGTGTCAGCTCTTTCGTCCTGGAATTTGTGAAAACAATTTTGGCCAGGCAACGTCCACTAAGAACGCTTTGATGCAAATGTTGTCACATAAATTTTAAAAATCCTTTGCTCTAAAATTCAGCGTACCAGGAACAGCACTTTCAGTGCGAAATAAAAAAAAACTCTACTAATTTTGTCAAACGGTCCCAACATCTCGTGGAGTTAGGGACAGAGAGCTTGACTTATCAAAATGCTCATTCTAACACATATTCGACAACGAACTATGGTGGGGATTTTTTGACATGTGCTTTATTTTATCGCCTCTTTTTGACGAACCCATATAAATAGGAAAAACGTATCGAACAAATTTTAGAAAGTTTTCCATTTGGGGGATTAAAGAAAATGCACCATTTCTAATGAAAATATTGAGACGTAAATTTTACGAATCATTTACAAAGTATTATAAAAGAACAACAATTGAGAGAAAGACCACCGAAAAATTACTGATCACCTTAACGTAGTTGGCCGGACCGTGACAGAGATGATATGCATGTACGTGTTGATCTTAAGTCTAGGAACACAAACATCTACACAAGAATGTCGTAAGTCTAAACACTCTAGAGGGCTACAATGAAGTGCATACTATCACAGATACATGGTGTCTCATCGAGCTATGTATGTAGAGTACCACACAGAACCGAGCGAGCTCTTAGATAAAAAAAAATCTTAGATTTCTTATGAGATTGATTTTCAAACAATTTTCTTCGTAATTGTTTTCAAACAATTACGAAGAAAATTGTTTGAAATCATTTAGGTGAATGTAAACACCTCTTCCCCCAAAAGATTAGCTTACTCTTTTAATGCCCGGTACTCATGTATGTATTTTTTTAAGTACGTAGGTGTGCATTGACATAGATACAAGTCTAATGAGTTAAATCCGAGGAAAGAGCATTAAATAAAAGAAAATAACGTTAAATTAATGATAATTATGCTTCACAAAAAATTCGGTTGTACCTAAAACACACCAATAAAAAATTCATGAGTAATAGTCAGTCGAAGAGGGAGTTCATTTTTCGGGGAAACTCTGTATATTTAGCCACATGACCAAGTCCTACCAGAACACGCCGAACCCACGTCTTGTGAACTTAATTAACGAGCTTCCCATGCCACTACAGAGGACACATGCGGTGAGGATTGTAGAGTACTATATGTGAGAACACACTTGCGCGTATCACAAAACGTCGGATAAATTTCAATGAAACTTTTACTCAGCTCAACAACAACAACAAAATTTTGTAGGCTATTCGCCCAAATCTAGCGGTGAACAAGTGACGTACTGTGAACGATGTTACTTTCCTTACCCTGCAGATAATATGAGTCATACATGCTAGTGACATTAAAAGAGTGTTGAACTAGTAAATTTAAGACACAAAAATGTTTCGCAAATTTACGAAAAAAAACTAACCTGAATATTGGATGATGGAAAGAAAAAATGTAAAGATTGGTAAATCAGCAAACTACTGTAAACAAATCCACTTTTTTCAATATTTGATTTTACATAGTTTTTCAATGCATTATTTGAATTATTTTTCTCTTCGTCATTTCAATCCAATTTTCCTTCTGCCATTTTAAATGCAATTGATTTTACCTCTTATAAAAATATCGAAATCGGCTACCCAATTTCAAATTCCCCAGCGTAGGAAACAGTGACAAGATCTGAATGGAGAGAGCAGGGCTGTGACAAATAAGCAAGTTTATTACAGTTGAAGAGGCACTATCATCGACACAAGACATGATATGAATAGTTATGCAGGGAAATAAATTATTCAACTGCCAAAACTTCAGATTATTCACTTGATTGTTCGCTTTTCGTAAAGATGTCGAGCATCCACAGCCTCGCGATTTGTTCAAGCCGAAAAAGTAAGATGTATGTTACAGCTAATTTTTCATTATCTGTCATGAAGTGCGCAAAGCAGGCAAAATTGTCCTTCCTTTATCATCATCAAATTAAAAATTACTTGCAGAAGGCATTTTGTGATGCAACAAGTTTTGAAAATAAACAGTGCTCTACTGCTGATCGGTGAAAATCGTTTACTGGTTCAGCGATATGTCCCGCTGTAAAACAAAGTCTTCGGAATGACAGATCTCAAGGCTATGAGATGAGAAATGTATCTCGAGATCTGGTGATCATATGAAGCGACATGACTTGCATGCTTAATAACAACCTACAGCATACAATTTCATCTAGCAATACAGACAGCCATAATTACTACGTTTATCATAGTCAGACAACGAAGGTTTATAAATTCTTGAATTCTCGGCGAGTAATTTTTGTTGTGTGTTTCTAACACGGCTCATTGAAAATTGTTATATTTATTGAGGTAACTTCTCATTGACGCAATCTTAATCTCGAGTTCCTATTTCTTCTCTAGCTTCACTCAGTGCGCGAGAACTTCCTGCTCTCAAAAAATCGAGAGCTTGTGCTAGTGTTCTTTTCATACGGGGAGATTTAAAAGCCCTACCGAATTTCCGGACATCATTTCTACAGGATCACTGAAAATTCTGTACCCCAAGGCTTTCATGTACGGGACGCACTGGCGCTGCACCTTGATGACTTCTTCCCATTTCATTGTCTTCATCCAGCGCCCCATGATGGACTTGGGTTCGTGTTTGGTGCTCCAGGGCGCCTCGACGTTGTTGGTGAGGTGTTCGTCAAGGTAGGCAACCACGTCTTCGTGGAAACCAAGTCCGGCAAACTCCAGAACCTTCCTGCTTTTGTTATAAGCATCTTTAGCGAAATCCTCATATCTTAATAACATAATCTTACTAGGGTACTTTTCCTTGAGCTCTAAGTAACTCAAATAGTCCTCATACAGGGCAGAACACACTAAGCTAGGGTCTTTACAAGAATTAGCGAGACACCAGTCCACGTTCGACAGCCTCGAGTTCATCATAGCACGCGGGTCCCTCACCAACCAAACTATGACCACGCGCGGATCTAAAAGCTGGGTTTCTAAAAATGACAGCCTGACTCTGACTAATTTGGCCACGTGTATTGGGAACAGCCCGCACAGCTTTCCCAAGATGTCGGGGGCGTAGCATTTGGTGCGGGGCAACGCAGAGCACATCGCCCAGAGTCTTTTGTTCCGTGAAAATACGTCCGCGTTCACGAAGGCGAAGCGGAGGTAGTCGTCCAGATGCCGGTAGTCGCACCTAAACAGGTCGCTCAACAAGTTGTTCACCTCCACCTGCAATAAGCAGGTTGGTTAAGTTTTGCATTCTTGTGATGAAAAAAGAAGCATTTAATAAGACGCCTCTTTGAATGAAGTGTGTCTTTTGATATGTTCTATAAACTACGTGAAGTTAAACCCAATGCCATGAACTTTACCACACTATCTATGTTTTTATTCTACCTAATCGATTACTGAGTGCATGAAAACAGACCTTGACGTGAGCCTTCACAAAAACTTTTAAAACGAAAACGCACTGATAATATTTGCGAGAAATGTTGCCTGGGTAAACTAGAATATATCCTTAATAGATAGTGCATTAAAAAGAAAATATTCTGTATATGTTGAATGGAAAATGTGCTCAAGAAAAAACATTTCGAATACGTAGAAGGGAAAATAGGGCAAATGGTAAATATTTTGAACATATTGAGTGAAAAATGTGTCTTATAAGAAATATTCGGCACATGTTCAATGGAAAATGCGCCCAATTCGAAGTATTCTGTAAATGTAGAGTGGAAATGAACGCAATAAGAAATGGGAATGAACAAATATATCCAATGGTTGGGTAAATGAAAAATATACCCGATAGGAAATATTCTGCATATGAATGGAAAATATGTCCAATAGAAAATATTTTGTATAGGAATGACAAATGTACCTAACAGAAAATATTCAGTATATGTTAAACGGAAAATATGCTCACCTGATGGCCGGCCTCTACCTGCCTCACGCCATAGGGCATGAAGGGCTCGTAGTGGTAGTAGCTGCCGGGGTGTGCTGACACCACCTCCCCCAGCAGGGTGGACCCGCTCCGCCACGAGGACGCCAGGATGATGCGCACCTTCGGGGTGTCCGATGGCACCTGGAAATGACAGCAATGTGAGGCACTTGAAATTCCCCCCTGGATCGCAGAGCCTTCAGGTTGTCGAAAGGCACTTGAAGTTAAGGCAATGTCATTCACTTGAAATTAAGACAATATGAGCCTTGGATCGCAAAAGCATTGAGGTTAGCAAGCAATGTCTGGAAACAGGTAAGGTGAATATTGCGTTGCAAAAGCATTGGGGTTGCCAGTGCTATAACGAAAACAAGGGAAATCTCGACCCAGGGTTGCGAAAGCATTGGGGTTGGCGAGTAGTGTCTGCAAACATATAAAATGTGGACTTAGATTTGCGCAAACTATGGGGTCGGTAAATAATGTCTGGAAACTGGTGAACGTGAACATTGCATTGCTGACGTTTTGGGGTTGGCAAGAAATGTCTGGAAACGGTGAAATGTGGACTCTAGGTTGCAAAATCTTAGGGATTGGCCAATGCCATACCGAAAACACGTGAAATGTGGAACGTGTGTTTAAAAAAACAATGGGGTTGGCAAGTAATGTCTGGAAACAGATGAAATGTGGACCTTGAGTTGCAAAAGCTTTAGGATTGGCCAATGGCAAATCGAAATCGTATGAAATATAGAGAATGGGTTGCAAAGTTTTAGAGTTGATCAATACCAAATTAGGAGACTGTTCTAGGAGTCTTAAACTGCCAAAAAATTTCCTCAGGTTATCTGGTATCAATTCGTTGAATTTCTGTCAGCTACTCGCAATTCTTAATATATTATTAGAAACGTGCCGAAACTTTCACTCTCTGCAGTAATGCTAATTTTGAACTTACGGTTCTCGTCGAGTAATTCTTATAGAACAGTGAAAGCTAAAGAAATAAACTCAAAAAATCATCCATCGAGCAGGTCGAGAGCGTCGAATGACATTGCTTGACACAGTCATTGTAGTACCTGACAATCTGTTCTATTTGTGCTGGTACAGCCTGAGTGCCTGCTTCTGTTACCCCCTCAGTACCTGCTTCTGTTATCCCCTTAGTACCTGCTTCTGGTCGCGCTTGTACTGGCGCAGCACGCGGTTGAGGTCGAGGTCAGTGGAGGTGCGCAGGACCTCCTCCAGCGAGGGCAGCGTGTACTGGTCCGCAGACCGGGCCGGTGGGGCGCGAGGGTCCGACAGCAGCACTGAAAGGAAGTTTCAAACAAACTCAACCACCATTCAGTTGGGAAATATATTCAGTTGTGTTTTTTTAATTAACTAGATTAGTAAGTAATGAGGTTAGCAGTAGGTTAGATTAGCAAGTAATGAGGCTAGCAATAGGTAATTTGACGGAGGAAGACTCGTTTAATTATGTTTCACTAGTTAACGAAGAGAACAATTTCAATGTAGTTAGCAATAGGTAATTCGACGGAGTAAAGCCCTTTAGTGTGTTTCGTTATGTAATGAGAATAGCAACTAGAATGAAGTTAGCAATACGGAATTAAACAGAGAAAAGCACCTCAGTTGTGTGTCGCTAGTTCACGATGAGAACAACTATAATGAGTTTAGCAATTGGTGATTTGACTAGAACCTAGATGAGAGCTTCTGGTTAGTCTTAATATGAAATTCTATTATCATAAGTTGAATATTTCATGGCAAGGCCAGCGTCTATGTGCGTAAAACACAATATGTTTCGGTAACTTAGCTGTAGTCGAGTTGAAAATTAACATTATAAACACTTAGCGTTAGATTTTCATTTAACCTTGCTCTACGATGCATGCTATTAAACGCATATAGAAGCAGCAGCAGGTTCCTTAACGACATGTAGCTTAAACGAATAAAAACATTCCTGAAGTTCATACCCCTTAGATATCCAAGCCATACACGTCAAAGGACAAGCTCCTCATAACAAGTGATGGTTATAATCAAAATTCTGAAACTTGAATTACAATCTGCAGTGACTAGCCTTTGTCTTTTGTCTATCATTCTAGTTGTTTGTCTATCGTTCTAACTTAGATGGACTACGCAAACAGGCTGACCGGTTGAACATTCCAGAAAATTATGATAGATGAGCGAGAAGATATTTGCCTGCATAAACTGTCATAATAAATGCTATGCGACGGCGCACAGAGGGACCAAATCGAAGAGCTTACTTCTACTTCAAAGAAACTTTGCATTAGCGATTGAAATGAGGCATTACCTGCGTCATGGGGATATAGGGCAGATAATGTGAAGAGCACGATGGTCGAACTCAGAAGAATCCCTGCCGCCACTGCACGGTAGCTGGCCTTGCATCTTCTCAGCATGATTCTCCTGAGCATGATGAGCATGATGATGATGCTGGTTCCATACTACCCTGTCCACGACTGGAGACCGATCGAAAACTTCCGTTGATACTTAAATTTATTGTATATCTTCTTCTTGGCGCAGGTAGTTACAATCAATCTATGAACTAGATAGACCCCGGATCGATCCCAGTTTGGTACCACCAGTATTTTCACCAAACTGCAGCTCCACTGGTGGTTATAGTAAAGGGTTGAAGATGTTGGAGGGAGAACTCTTCTACTCAATGAGCTCGCTTTCCACTCACTCATTCCCTAGGTTGAGCAGCTGAAAACCATTTCATCCACCCGATTGAGATAATTGAGCGATCAAAAGATAACTGATCCCTAAAAGATGCGATCAGATGATCCTTAAAAGATGATCCGCTAAGCACGGTGGTGCTGCGTCTGACACGTGCCAATCTCAGTGCTCCAAATACTCTGTTTTGATGTTAATAATTGTAATTTATAGTTCCAAGGTTTAATGTTAGATGTTGTTGAACGACCAGGTGTTATTCGTCTCGTAGCATCAGCAAACATTCAAACTTTTTCCACTTTTTAGAGTAAAACATTATTTTCAGTGTGCAATGGTATCCAATTGGTTCATCTCTTTGCTGAGTGAATGAATGAATGTTTAGAAAGATCTTTTGAGCACAGAACACAAAATTCTCTTTTTTCTCAGGCCACCGCGTGCTCTATGAGGCAGAGCACCAACACCTAACTTTTGTTCACCAATAAATCGATCTTCCCCACATGCGCCCTAGTAATGAAAAACACAAATTCCCTGTCTTATTTCTCCTTTTTTAGCGCAAGATGTGAATTGGCGAGGGATTTAATTACATCAATTGCAGGAACAGGCTTTAGATCAGTCCAAGGTTCCCCTTCACATCGTCTCGTAGAGTGTCAATGAGGACTCTCCGTAAAATAAATGCACTGAATTTTATCTTGCTACACTGCACGCTTTCAGTTCCAATTCATTTCATGATTCAAGAAGGCTTTCAATTCAGTCTTCCTTTTTAATTTGGCGTGAAAGGACGCTGAACCATTTTCCCGTAATGTCAAATAATATCTTCAGCGAATAAATATTTAAATCAATGCGCTGATAAAACTAAAACTCTTTAGTTTCATTGACTCCAGTTCATAAATTTGACTGAAGAGAGAGTCTCTAAACGCAGCTGCCAGTCTAAAATGAGTAACTTCTGTAGTGAAGCATTGCTGATAAAAGGCCTAACTTATGGGAAAGAAATTTCAGTTCGAATTTGTAATTCACTTACAAAGATTCAAACAATTCACTTGGGAACCATATTTTCTCGTTTTACTTCCTGATGACCCGAGCACAATTTTTTCATTGCACACGAATTACTTCATTTAACTGGAGAAAATAGGCGAATTTGACGAATGCTATTACTGGGCACGAATTACTTTATTTAATAAGAGAAAATAGAAGCATTTGATGAACGTTATAACTGCATGCGCGCGAATTACTTTATTTAATAGGAGAAAATATGTGCATTTAATAAAACTTTTTTAACGTGCACTACTCTTTTAATTTATTAGAAATATATGCGTGTATTTAATAAGAGAATGCGTTTCAGACCACAGCACTTTCTCCGCAACACGTCAAGGCGTTCAGGGCACGGGCAGGTCCGCTTCTTATTGTCGCTTGAAAGCTCGCACCACCTGAAAAAAAAATCACATTATATAAATGCAGCGCCACCATGAACACATAAGAACGAAGTGAAACTTCAACTATCATCGTACAACCTCAATGGAGTGAAAAAAATGATTTATCAGCGTAAGGTGGCGTGTCAAATCTCACGATAAGTTATGGCAAAATCGCAGTGATATTTGACTTGCACTGGCACGTTCCGAGTGACTTGATTTTCTAGTGAAGAGATCAATAGACTGATGATAACGGAATTGATCACATTCACCGATGAAGCTTGACTTTTGCTTTCATTAACACGTTTCGAGTAACTTGTTTTTCTCGCTAAGAGACCAATACTCACACATGATTGCGAAACTAATCACATTCACCGATGATATTTGACTTTTACCTTCACTTACTCGTTCCGAGCAACTTGCCCTTCATTGACACTAAGCAACACTAAGAGATCATTTGAAACACATGACAACAAAATTGATCACATTCAAACATTTTGGACCACTTCCGACTGTCGTGTTCGCTTGTCGGAGAAAACAGATCCTTTATCGTTGGGACGAGAATCAATCTTCGAGACACGGTCGGATTTCATTCACGAAGTTTCTTAATAATCTTGAAAAAATTAAAACTTCAAGTGACCGTGTCCTAATACGAGCAACAGAACTTTTCTCGTTAGCCATTGCTGCAGTTCGTAACTTTGCCGCCCCTGTGCTGGGAGCCCGGGCAGTGTTGGAGGAAGCGGCAGCCGTATACAACTGCTGCACAGACTTTGTGTCGTATACAGCTGCTGCACAGCCTTTGTGTCGTATGCAGCTGCTGCACAGCCTTTGTGGCGTATACAGCTGCTGCACAGCCTTTGTGTCGTATACAACTGCTGCACAGCCTTTGTGTCGTATGCAGCTGCTGCACAGCCTTTGTGTCGTATACAGCTGCTGCACAGCCTTTGTGTCGTATAAAGCTGCTGCAGAGCCTTTGTGTCGTATACAGCTGCTGCACAGCCTTTGTGTCGTATAAAGCTGCTGCAGAGCCTTTTTATCGGATACAGCTGCTGCACAGCCTTTGTGTCGTATACAGCTGCTGCAGAGCCTTTGTGTCGTATATGATAGAACTGCTGTGCAGCTGTTGTGTCGTATACAACTGCAGCACAACTGCTTCGCCTTCTATAACTGGTACACAACTGTTTTCTTACATTAAAGGCAGCACGACTTTAGTGTTGCACACAACTGCCACACAAACTGCATCAGCTAATGCACTGCAACACAAGGCACTGAGAAACTTATGGCTATAATTTGGCGGAAAAGCGTTTGGAATAGCGAGGAAAATCGATTTATCTTTCATGTTTTCATAAGTTGTGAACCGCGGTCGACAATCAGGGTACGAGAAATAAATCGACTCACTCATGGTATTCTGTGTGGGAGCACTCCTTGTGCATAGATTCCCCGTTTTTTACAGTCTGTGATAAATGGTTCAAAATCTTCGCTCTCCTGAGGCCGCTTTTCTTGTGGCTAGAGAACCATGAAGCATCTAGTGAAAATATCAATAATAATAGTATGTAGTAGTAGTCAAATATAACATAAAATGAAAGTGACGGGAGTTGTGATCAGTTAAGTTGAAGACGTAAGTTAAAGGATGCAAATCTATATGATATGCGCTAAAGTTTTGGATAAAAGCTCTCGTTTTAACTTATGTAACTTAAGTGATGTTGCGATTCACGCGTTGAAAATTGATTTATAAACACATCTGCTGAATTTGTCTATTTTTTTATTATTCAATCCACCATTTAATGATAACATTGTTCTCCGTGAGAAATTAAAACCTACGCATCTTCGAACCGGCTTCCGCGTTCAAAACAAGCTCCCTCTGCAGCCAGTTCTGGTGTCAATTCATCTAGTCAAATAAAAGGCTATGATTGAATTGAGGATTTATTTCGAGGCAGCGGCAAGATCAATGCTCACATTGACGTATAAGCAAGACTGAACTCATGATGCCCTACCATCACACAATATTCCAACGCTGCAATGTGTGTGCAGTCTGACGTACGACACAGCATTGCGATGTTACCGAAGCTGCCAGACTTTTGAAGCCCCTACATTTCCGCCGAATTTTTTCTTGCATCTGCAGCGATGGCGAGCCCGAGAATTTTCGTGGCATCGGCAGTGTTTACTCCTCAAAAATATTTGAACATTTCGAGCACTTGTTGCCATAAATCTTCAACCCTTGACGGAAAGAGTCCAATTGCCGAATTCCAAGTGGTTGGTGCGACGTGCGCGATTTTGTGTTTTTTTAGATCAAATACAAATTCAGAGAGAGGTTGGCTGAACTACGAAGCGTCGGTGCGTGGCTATGAAGTGGAATCCATTTCATGCGATCGAGATGCAAAAATTCTCCCGTATTTAAAACTGACGTCAAGTTGAACAACTTCCACGAGAAGTAATGACGAGGTAAGTCCAAAATTACGATCGCTTGGAAAGCGCAATCACGCGATGTTAGCTTTACATCAATACAATCGAGATGGATTTACATCAATACAATCAAGGTGGATTTTCATCAATACAATCAAGGTGGATTTACATCAATACAATCAGGATGGATTGACATCAATACAACCAAGGTGGATTTACATCAACACAATCAAGATGGAGACCGTCTCCTTACCTTAGCAATGTAACACGAACTTGCTGTTCGCCCGAGCAATTCTCCTTCGTTGTTCCAGCGTATGCAGCGACGCACCCTCTCCAGGTTAGAAAAAGTGTCAAGGAAACTCGTGGGGAGCGCAAGTTATGGAAACCCGCCAACAACAATTTCGCAGTAAACACGGAGTCATTTGTGTGGAAACGGAAGCTGAGGAAAACTGATTGGACAGAACCGTCTATTGCCTGCAGACCGAGACACTCTGCATAAAACTTCAAACTTCAGAGTTTGGAAGAGACAGGATACTAATCAAACCGCATTTATTTACCGCACCGGAAGCTGCTTATTCATCCTACGTCTATTCACAGTAAATAGTTGCGTTATTATTAGCATAGAGCAATAAAGAAACGCTCATCCTCACCGTTAATAATATGCTCATCATCACTGATGTTAATATTCAACTATTTGATTAATATGAACAAATGACACCACGTCACTCCGAAGACCGAGCACTTAGTCTGCCACTCGACTGTCCTCCACTGCGCGTTGAGCCCTGACTGGCTTATCTGAACCTTTATCTGCCCCTCGATTCCTTATCTGTGAGGTTGCATTCAGTGTGTGAACACTGACGTCCTTGTGATCACGTCTCTTAAGTCTAGTACAATGGTCAAATTTGAGTATAGCTACTTGTGGGCCCGAATAAGTTCAGTGACTTCTAGGTCATCCATATATCACCAATGATATTCTAAGGTGAACAATTGTGTTTAACCTAATTCACTTAATCTAGTTACACACTAGAGTAATCAATGCATTACTTCACTCGATATTCGATGCCTAATTTAACAAAATAGTTTTTATGAGCTAAGTGTTAACCGTATTTTCTATCTCGAGTTTTTGAGGTCGACATGAGCACTTTTTCCCAGTGGACATTTTTTGCAGTAATATCTGTAACGTTAGCAGCTCTTTGCAGAGATGGCGGCTAAAATCAAAGATGCCCCGACGCAATAGTTAAAATGGGCTTACAAGAAGTACAATTTTAACAATTTTCAACATATTGCTAACTATCTCTTAAATATTAACCTAGGAGCTATAAAGATGATATCGTTCTTTAACTTAACTATTAAATAATTGTTGTTGCCATTTCAAATATCCTAGTAAGCAATTTTTGCATGCTTCATGTAAATCAAGTTCAAATCAAAACAGCTTCTTGCAGATAAAAACAAAGTTTAAGAATTTTGGCAATTGCTTTCACAAAATCACGTGTGATGTTTTAGTGTCTTTTAGTCAACAAATTTAGTGAGCACGCATGAATTTCAGTCAACAAATTTAGTGAGCACGCATGAATTTCAGTCAACAAATTTAGTGAGCACGCATGAACTTCAGTCAACAAATTTAGTGAGCACGCATGAATTTCAGTCAACAAATTTAGTGAGCACGCATGAATTTCAGTCAACAAATTTAGTGAGCACGCATGAATTTCAGTCAACAAATTTAGTCAACACGCATGAATGAAGCGTGCGGACGGACCGATGCAGAATGGCATCACGTCAGAGGACACCTTGGCCTCATTAAAGCCACTTTAATTTTACTTTCAAAATTAAAAATCAACGTCAATTAGCTACAAATTTCCACAGTTATAGTGAATAGAAAAATACCTTGAAACAGTCTAATTTAAGTAATATGAGATATTTTATTCTCTCCTAATTAATACGGGATCTTAAGTTCCGTCAAGTAGAGACCCGTAGCTTCATCCGGATCCCGAGAGTGCGGAATGTTCAGTGAAACTGGAGTATCAATAACAGAACTTTGTTGTTAGTTTATTTTCGTTTTCAAATAGGTGACCATTTAAAATATCGCTATTAATAGATCTTGAATTGAAGTAGATGTTTAAAAGAAATGTGCTTAATTAAATGTTTTGAGACTTTATCTAGGTTAAGCAATTTTGAGGGAATTAAGAGATATTTTTAACTATGTAATAAATGTGTCAATAAAACACTGAAATTTCAAATAATGTTTTTGATCAATATTATTAGGCGCCTTTACTCGTACACCATTTGTACATTTTGTCGTATCTGTGAGAAGTGTTATTGTCGATGGTATCACTTCAATTTTAGGCCAATCTAATCTAATTCAGCCTATGTCAGAATATCAGCTTTGTTTGTAAAGGAATAATAGTTAAGTAAAACTTTCAAGTGTGGCCTCTTACGAGAGTAGTTTAGTCGTGAGCGTTTTTTTTTGTATTATTTCAAAACAGTTCATTAATCGATTTTCGCAATTTCGATGCTTGTATAATGTTAATGACATACGAATGAACACCTTTTTATCTATCTACTTTCCGTCGCAAATGAGTATTTGACGAGTTATAGAGGTAAGGTATGCGACGGAAAGTGCATACAAGAAAAGTTGTTAATTTTGATTTGATTACCATAATGAACGCCAGAAAAATTTGGAAATTGATTAGTTTGTTGTTCTGAAAATTAATCGTTATTTGCTGATGTGGTTCAGAAGTCTTTGTTAGAAATTCTGTCTGGTTGTGGTAGGTGACAAAGTGTTGAAAATGTTAGCCGTAGCGCTATACGAAAATATTAAGTGAAAGTGTTAGTCATAGCATAACGTGAAAACTTGTGTGAAAGTGTTAGCTGTGCCGAATTAAATTATGAAAGAATGTGGTTTTCCCAGCGCTGGAAATTTTTTATTAAATTTGCAGCTTCCGCAGTAAATGAAAGACTTTGAACATCGTGAAAATTAAAAGATCGCCTGTATTGGATGCTACAGAAATTTTCATGAGATGAATTTTGTGGTTATCTGGAAGTTTTTTGAAGGTTGTTTTAAATTATCTAGCAACAGCCTTTAACTTTACCGAAAAATTCATACAATTTTCAAAAGA
>JACJUY010002250.1:78738-112690 GCA_014220935.1 Platorchestia sp. MABIK | reverse complement strand
CACGCTACGTTACAGTTACGCTGCGTCAGTCACGCTACGTTACAGTCACGCTACATTTCACTTACGTTGCAGTCACGCTACGTCTCACCTACGCTACAGTCACGCTACGTTACAGTTACGCTACGTTACAGTTTCGCTACGTTACGGTCACACTACGCTACAGTCACGCAACGTTACAATCACGCTACGTTACAGTCAAGCTATGTTACAGTCACGCTACGTTACAGTCACGCTACGTTATAGTCACGCTACGTTACAGTTACGCTACGTTACAGTCACGCTACGTCTCACCTACGCTACAGTCACGCCACGTCTCACTTACGTTACGGTTACGTTACAATTAGATTTCAGTTCGGTTGTGCTAAATTATATATATATAATTGTACGAAATGTTTGACAGCTGTGGTCGATTGTATAATAACATTTTTTGTAATGTTGATTTTAGTAATTTTTTTACGTTACAGATGACACCTAAGTTCCTCCCTAACTACCCTAAGCATTTCATCACCTGCATACCACCACTCTTTAGCATCACTACCACCACCACAAAACTTTCATACTACCACACCACACCACCACACACCCCATCACTCCACCACACCCTCCCCACCACCATCACTCCACCACACCCCCATACCACCCGCACACCACCATCACACCACACCCCCGCACCCCCACGCATGATTGAGTCAGGTGAGACGCTCCCGAATGTGAGGGGAAGATCAGGAAATATCTCAGCTTTTCTCCTGCCAAATGTTTACGTGATGAGGGAGCGTGAGTAACGGACTCGTATTGAGCAAGTTCCGACTTTGGTGCAAAATAATGGAGACTGGTGGAAGGACTTGCGTGAACGGTATTGATGGGGGAAAATGACGAATAACTGTGGAAAATAACAGATAACTGTGGGAAATGACGGATAACAGTGGAGAATGATGGATAATAGTGGAAAATGACAGATAACTGTGGGAAATGACGGATAACAGTGGAAAATGACGGATTACAATGGAAAATGATGGATAACTGTGCAAAATGACGGATGGCAGTGGAAAATGACGGAAAAAAGTAGGAATTGATCGCGATTGGAGGAGAGTAGTGGAGACTGGTGGAAGGACTTACAAGAACGGTATTGACGGAAGAAAATGACAGATTACAGTGGAAATTTATCGTGATTTTTGTAGAATTATGGAGACTGGTGGAAGAACAAGGTGACGGTATGGATTGTGGAAAAGGACGGATGACAGAGGAAATTATTCGTGATTTGTTGGAGAATGAGAATGTCTGTAAAAGAAATAATCAGCGACGGAGAAAATACTATTTAATGAAACACAGCGGGGAAAAATTCAAAGAATTCGAGCAAACAAAGTTACTTTTTGGTGAAACAATTACTCCCATAAGATTACTCCCATAAGAGAACTCCCATAAGATTACTCCCATAAGAATTACAATTACTCCCATAAGAAGTGTCCTGTAATAAAGCACTCCGAAAGCAGAAATTTTTCTCTAATTTATCATAGACAATACGGGAAATTACTTTTTAACAAAGCAGTTGCAATAGAAAAAAATTATTTTAAATTGACAATCACAGAAAAAATAGCCCTTTAATAAACATTTGTTAGATTAAAGATTATTGTTAAGCGAAACAGTCGCCATGCGCCAAATTGCTTTTTGACAAAACAAGCGCAACAGAAAAAATGACCAATTAGTAACAGAACTACAATAATAAAAATGTTGCTTAATAAAACACCCGCAGTAACAAAACTTTTGCTTAGTAAAACAAATGTAATAGAAAAAACATTTTTCCACAAGTGCAATTCAACAGGAAGAATTGTTTCTTGAATCTAACGTGAAAAAGCTTCTTAAATCTGTCAGAAAAGAGCTTTTTAAATCTGGCCTTAAAACACGTTTCAAATCAACCGTAATAGGGCGTTTTGAATCTGCCCTTATAACACGTTTTAAATCTACCGTCATAGAGCTTTTTAAATCTGCCCTTATAACACGTTTTAAATCTACCGTGATAGAGCTTTTTAATTCTTCCGTTAAAAGCTGTTTGAATCTTCCTCAAAAACACTTTTTAGGTCCACTGTAAAAGGCTGTTTAAATCTGCCATAATAGAGCTTCTAAAATCTGTCGTACAAGGGCTTCGTGGCTCTACGGTAAAAACGCTTTTCAAATCTGCTGGAAATTTTATTTTGCAAATTTGTCGTAAAAGTGTGTTTAAATCCACCGTAAAAAAGCTTTTAAAATCTGCCGTGAAAGAGCTTTTTAAACCTCCCGTAAAAGAACTTTTCTAATCACCCGTAAAAAACTTTAAAATCTCCCTTGAAAAACTTTCAAATCTCCCGTAAAAGAACTTTTCAAATCTCCCATAAAAATTTGCAAATATCCCTTAAAAAGAACTTTTTAAATCCATCATAAAGAGCTTTTCAAATCTTTCGGGAAAGAGCATAGTAAACCTATCGTAAGAAAGCATTTTAAATTTCCCGTAAAAGAGCTTCTACTCGGGGAAAAGCTTCTTAAATGTCTTTTAAAACAGTCTTTTAAATCTACCGGGAAAAAACATCGTAAACCTATCGTTAGAAAGCATTTTAAGTCTACCGGAAAATATGTGTGTAAACCTAGAGTACAGAAACTTTACAAATCTCCCTCAAGAGAACTTTTTGAATCTACCACAAAAAAGCTTTTCTAATCTCCCGTGAAATAGCATTTTAAATTTGTTGCAAAAGAGCTTTTCAAATCTACCTTACAAAAAGCTTCGTAAGTCTGTCGCAAAGAAGCATTTCAAGTCTACCATAAAAGAGCTCAGTGTTGCCTCTACGCACGATCACGTGAGCATCAAACGAAGAAACAACACCGGTCTGGGGAAGTCCGAGATGCCAGAGCAGTTCTCAGAGCTCTCGTTTAGCGGTGCCTTTGTTGTCTGCGTTATGCAGGGAGAGGGGAGCGCTGTACCCTCAGGCAGACCTGGGGTTTCCCTCAGTTTGGGGCTGTTGACCCCTCTGGCTCTCATTGTTCTCTACCGTACCTTACCTCTATGGTCACCGTGGCCGAGTAGTTAAGAGCGCGTGATCTTCAAGGGAAGGTGACAGCAGTTCGAATCCCGGCAGTGCCACCCGGTGATTCTCCCAGTTGGGAAAAGGGAGATCTCAGACACAATTCCCCACTCTATCCAGGTGTCGGAAATGGGTACCGGAGGTAACCGTCATTGCGTCCTGGTGCGAGTAATAAGACATTGGAAAAATCAATGTACAAGATGAAATGTATCAGGCTTGATTGGAATAAATCATGATTTATCCTCTGTATGGTTGAGTTCAGTATTCTCTATGGCACCTTAATATCCCTTAGGATATTACTTTTCCCTCACAACTGATGGAGACTTTGGGAAAAAAGTTCAAAAAACCTTTGCAAAAAATGCAGTAACTGTGAAAAATAACCTACTGCTTGGCCGCAAAAAACGAGCTCCTACTGGACTTTAGTTATTCATGTTTTTATCAGTTTTTATTTGAAATTATTACTCTATGGATGAAAATTTCTTTAGGAAAATTTTTGAAAAAATAACATCAAAATAAATTGAATATATACATTTATGTACGTTAGATGTAAGCAAACATTAAACCAATGAGTTTGTGAGAGTAATTATTTTTTACTTTTTGTTGTGAGTAAAGTGTTAAAATTATCTCACGTTTGCACTGAGATTCGTGAAATTAATGTTAATAAGGACTCAGAACTTCCTAATTCATGTAATTTAAAAATGCATTTCGGACAGATTTCTTCCTCACCAAAGAAAGTTTTATTGCATTTATTTTTTCAAACTGCATGAACAGATGAACAGCAAAACTAGAATAACCTTCTCTAACTTTGTTCCTTTAATGCAATAGTTTTAAATTCGTGCTACGTCAATAAATACTGTTCGTCAAAAGCCTTCGAACTGGCAAGCCGCAAAATTTAATTCAAAATTTTACTAAATTATTGATCTTAAAAACATCTTCATTATCCATGCATATGTAGTTAAATCTGTGGTATTAAACTTTGTATTTTCGGTGTTCAATTTCAGAAATCACGCAGAATAATTTTTGCGATCGCACGTGAATTTTACAGAGAAGTAAGTTATTCTACGATAGATTCCAGAATCCTTTCTTCAGAAACAGAGAGATATAAACAGTTGTAGCAAAGGCAAATGAAAAATAAATGGGTGCAATTTAGCTGTTTTTCTTCTTAAAACTCTATTCTATCCCTGTAGTATTTCTTGTGACTTGGACTTCTGTGGCCATGGAGGAGAATAGCAGTTCAGGCAGATCCCAGGTGATGACTGAAGTTATTTCATCAAACTCAAATACAATTCCTAATACACAAGTGAATGCCTCGAACAATTTGTGCGAGTTCCATGAACCTGATAATGCAACTCAGACTATCTCACGAGATGAGCTTAACTTTTCAAATGTGTCGGGAAAAGAAGAAGGTGTGGTTGTTGAAGGTGGAATCATGCTCAGTGCAAATGGAGACACAGAACGTTGTCCGAACTGTAAAGGACTTCAGAAAAGACTTGCCGAAGAGGAGAAAAGATGTGCGGTGTTGAGGGCGAACATACACAAGGTGAGTGCGAATTGGTTCCAGCGCAAAACGCAGCTCAGTGAATCCGAAGCCGATGTCGACACATCGCCGGTGGGTTTGTTGGATCAGACCATGCGAGTTGAAGGCGATGGTGCCGAACCCGCATCAGGAGGAGTTGACGTGCCAAACGCAAGTGACTTGCGAGAAGGAGCGACGAAGTCAAAAGATTTTACGAAATTGTTCAGCATGATTGCGCAGAAGTCGGCACAGCTTGAGGTTTCAGACAGCCACTGTCACGACCTCAAGAGGAGACTGAGGGAATGCGAGAAGATAATCGACGACAAAGAAGATATCATCCACGGACTTAAAGATCAACTTGAGACGTACTTGACCGACAACCAGCAGATGTCTCTGCAGCTGAACAATCTGGTTGTACTTTTCCAGCAACTGGAAAAAGCTGATCAAGAAGTTGTTTCAGCACCCAAAAGTTCGCAAGAGGACGACCATACTGCAACCGCCGTTCCTCTACCAACCCAAGACGAATTTCAAGAAATGACAAAAAGTGTCAGCAAAACATACATCAAGCTCAAAGACCTAATTTATGAGAAGAAAGCTTTGGTAACGGAGATAGAGCGACTAAACACTCTTAACGTAGAGCTTCAAAAACGAGTGGTTCAACAGGAGACTCGACTTATGAGTGTCACTGATGCGCTTCATCAAACTTGGCTGGTAGTGTCAGACCTTAAAGAACAACACGCCAAACTTCACGACGACGAACTAATCATGCGCTACGAGTTAAAACAGAAACGAAACATCCTTACTAAACTTCGAAAGGAGCTCGAATCTTCACGAGCTCAGTGGCAAATGATAAGGCAGAAGAACCAGGAGAGTGAAGAAGAGTATGCTAGTATCCGTGAAATGTTGAGGGAAAGACGTAAAGAAACCTCCGAGAGCATTTCAGAGCCGGAAGAACAACCAGAAGAAACCGACGAAGCAGTCTGCCTACATCCAGACGATACAAAATCCTTTGATCCACCTGTCGACCTCCTACTCGAAATGGGTTTGGAGTACGGCATCATTGGAGAGGATGCCGAAATGACCCAAACAGTTCTTGAAGTGATCGGAGGCGAGGACGTGAGACACAATAGGTTGGAGCAGCTGGAGGAGCATTGCTCATTGCTCTACCAAAAGCTTTTAGCCTCAACGTCTAGAAGCTTATTCTTGGCGTCTAGGCTTTCTAGGCTCCATCGACAGTTTGGTTCTTCGGATGAGGATGAGGAAATCGAAGACTTTGACATGGGAGCTGTAGAAGAAGAAGAAGAAGAAGGCGAAGGGGATGAAAATCAGGAAGACGAAGATGACGACGATCAGAGCGACGATGGTGAAGAAGGAGCCGAATACTACACCGATGCTGACCGAATGGCTATGATGGAATCTGTGTTGTCGAGCCCTGTATCTGAGGAGTACGACACTGCGTATGTGAGTGAGACAGAAGCCGCAGAACCCCAAACCGAACAAAGACCAGAGGTGGTTGAGGAGTCCATACCTGGGCCGTCCACCGAAGAATCAGTCGCCCATGAAAGTGACCAACCCACGGCGGCAGAATCCAGTGACAACATGAGCAGTGACATGGAGGAGAGCTGCGATCATCTCAGTAGGACGCTTATAAATTTCCTGCCTCGTAAGATTGAGTTTCTCAAGAAAGAGAACAAAAAACTTGAGTTGCAGCTGAAAACCGTCAGAGAAGAGAGGGAGGCAGCTGAAATAAGGGCAAGCGCGCTCGAAAAAGACAAAAATAAACTAGAAGAAGAGCTCAAAATTTTGGCAAAAGACATCGCGACGGAGAAGCTGCAGAGACAGCAGCTGGAAGAGCAACTGAAACATCTCGGGAAATGCGTGGATCAACTCAAACTCGATCAACAGAACGAGGTATGCTATTCTTTTGCGTGCTGTAGTTAACATATTGATTACGTATTGGGACAAATGTGTACCACTAGGTAAATTATTAATTTATGCACCGATGTAAATGAATAAGATTTAACCAATTTCACGACCTTTTTATGAAGAAATTTTAACGTACGTAGCAAATATTATCGTGCACTTATATTCTGTACATTTCTTATAAAAGATGGAAACTAATTTGAGCAGTGAAATCGATTTTCCAATTCTATTTCCTACCGCCCAACCAAATCAACCTTTCGATCCGTGCAATCGTAGTCAACGTGTTACGAAGCCTTGTCGCGATAAAATTGCGTGCGAAGAAATTTTCATCGTGCGAGGTGTAGAATTTTTTCATATTAGCTTCCTTCCCACAAATATGTTGTTGACATACAAAGACGATGGACAAATTTTGAGCATGCGTTGCATGCAGCCAAACATTTCGACTTATGTTTTGATGCTTTCATTGTTTCAATTTATTCTTTACTGATACGATATCTGTTTAGTGGCTTCCACTTGGATTCAGTGTAAAATTTTAATCATAGAATGTTAATTTAATCGTATATCAACATTCAGTCGTAATTTTAGAATAGTAACTCAGTCGTATATAAACAAGTTGAAGCTTGCGAATGGTAGATAATTCATCTAGACTATTGTCGAAACATTTCAAAATTTCGTGTGGGAATGCACAGACCTGCGTCCCGCGTGCGATTATTTTTTACGATGATAAAATCAACATCTCCCTAGATGTTTCTCTAATAAGAGTAGATTTCATGAGTGTATATTCGGAAATTTAAGTTGTCTCAAAAATGTTCTCATAATTTCACCGACGATTAAACATGTATTTTATATATTTGAACGCGTCAGTGGTTTGCTTTGATCGCAACCTTATCAGAAACTTCAAAACGAAAAAAATTCTGATAATATTTATCATCTTTCCTAAGAAAACGTTTCGGAGTCCCGCTCCATCATCAGTTCAAACGAAAAAAAAAATTACGCCTGAAGTAAAAGATCAAAGTACAATGAATTATAGGTACTAAAAATAAATCATGAGAGTAAAAATACAAAGTTTTCTTTTTCGTTTGGTCTCCTTTTCTTTTTTAATTTTTTTTTTTCGTTTGAACTAATGATGGTGCGGGACTCCGAAACGTTTTCTTGGTGAAGATGAAAATTTTATCATAATATTGTTCGTTTTTGAGTTTCTCACATGTATTTTTGTTCATGTTTCGTGTGGAACTAATTTTTCTTATATGACAATACATTTTCTTAAATTTAACATGATAAACTTGTACCTATGTCAGTAAAGACCTACGTCAAGAGTACTGGGTATGACCAGAAATGTCTTTTCAGAAATATCTTTTAGTTTCAACCCAATCGAAAACCACTGTTGCATGCATCATTGAATGACTGTGTATCGATCACGAATCAGCTCGTGAAGTCCTTCTCCGTCTAAACTACTGCAAAAAAGTAAGTACATGCCTTGGGACACCATGTGCATACATGTTCAGTTCGAAAATCAATTTCGCATTGCTCAATGAAGAGCAAAGAAAGTCTAAAGTGACTGCTGCAACCACTCCATGATTGGTTGGCTGCAACCACTCCATGATTGGCCAGAAATATCTTGTCTTTGAAGTTCCGCAGGTGTGCTTCTCAAAGTTTATTTACTGATGCGCATCATACAAAAGCAGTAGGACCAAACTTTCTCACACACACGCACACACACACACACACACACACACACGCCTTCCTGCAGTTCATACAAAAGCAGTAGCACCTAACCTTCTCCCTACCCTTCTCTTACACTCACACAGACACACACGTCCTCCTGCAGGTTGTACAAAAGCAGTAGCACCTAACCTTCTGCCTATCCTCCCCTTACACACACACACACACGCCCTCCCGCGGAGAGGTGGGCACCTATTTTACCTGTCACGAACGAACAGGAACACCTGGCGCGTTTTTTGAGCATCACAAAGGCCAAGCCAGCAAGCACGCCAACAAGTTTGACGTCGTCACAGATCGTTGTCCTGAAAACTCTGCGCTTTAGAGGTTCGCACTAGAGGGCATAACACCACGGACGCGCAGTTTCTGATGTACAGGGTGGCGCATAAGTAACGCACCCTTTTGAAGGTAAATTTAAAAGTTTTATTACTGCAATATACACTGGGTATCTGTAGACAGGATACGACATGTAAATAAACTTTAAGAGTTCCTCTATCGTTTGCAATTAACCCTATCGTTATACCTTTCACAGTTTATTTATTATTAATTTTTTAAAAGGGTGCGTTACTTATGCGCCACCTTGTATGTTCTTGTTTTTTAGCAATCGCGGAAGGGTGCTTCGGGGCTAGATGCTTTTCTTTTTAAGACGTCATTCGCAATGAATTAATGGGATTTTTTGCAACGGGTTGAATTGGTACGCAGAACTTTGGTGATGTCATGGCATGTGCATGCATGAAGAATACTCAAATTTATTTTTTAGTGAGTGATATTAGTTGAATATTTGTATATTTGTGTATACACGAGCGTGCATTAATCATAAAAATGCAATTTATATCCTTTTAAAAAGATGAGTTTAGGACGAATCATGGTCATGCTCGGACATTCGATTATTCTATGAAGACACTTAATTTTTTCGTGAAACGGTTTTCGTTCTCTTAAGCTTATTTGGTATCTCAAAACACATTGTATACATCACTGTTAGTGTGCACCACAATCTCTTTTATTTTATTGAGTAATAATTGTTTGGTCACCCACAGAGGGAAATTGCATAATTCGGGTGGCCCACCGGGGGACGGGCACAAGCTAAATTCTCAACTCTGTTTGAAGGAAACTAAATGAAATTCCATCGCAAATAATCTTTCACTCATTTAAATGCTGAAAATTTTACAGAGTTCAGTTTGAGTCGGACAGTTTTAATTTTCCCTTAGATAGTATTCAACCCACCTCAGCCACTGCATTGAAAAATGGTCGTTTGGTAGATATCAAAGATATGCAGCCAGTACACGGGGAAAGTGTTGATAAACGGTCGTTTGGTAGGTATCTAAGATACGCAGCCAATACGTGTGGAACGTGTGGATAAACGATCGTTTGGTAGATATTTAAAATACGTAACCTGTACGTGGGGAAGGTGTTGATAAATGTTCATTTGGTAGGTATCTAAAATACGCAGCCAATACGGGAACGTGTTGATAAACGGTCGTTTGGTAGGTATCTAAGATAAGGAGCCAACACGTGGGAAAGTGCTGATAAACGGTCGTTTGGTAGGTACCTAAGATACCCAGTCAATACTTGGGGAACGTGTTGGTAAACGGTCGTTTGGTAGGTTTTTAAGATACGCAGCCAATACGTGAGGAACGTGTGGATAAACGGTCGTTTGGTAGATATTTAAACCGCTACCAAACCGAAAGACCGGCAAACCGAAAGACTGCTGCCATCAAGTCCTCTTTATAAACCTGCTTCAAAACATCGATAAGAGAAGATTACTTAGCTTGTGAGCTGCGGTCCTAGAGTGTTGGAAGGCTCGGGCGCAACAAACAGGGCACCTTGCCAAACTTACGTCATTAGTGTACAGAAATAGCAGCACCAGAGCTCACTATTTCCACATGATCTCCGCCGCACCACCTCTGGCTAGGTAAATCAATGCCCTGCAGGTACATAACCTCTAACAATTTGAACGCAATTGGATAAGCTGAAGATATCCTGAACGGGAATGAAGTTTACAGTATTAAATGATTTGTACAGGGTGGCGCATAAGTAACGCACCCTTTTAAAAAGTAATTATAAATGAACTATGAAAGGCATAACGATAGGGTTAATTGCAAACGCTAGAGGAACTCTTAAAGTTTAATTACAAGTCGTATCCTGTCTACAGATACCCAGTGTATATTGCGGTGATTAATCTTTAAAATTTACCTTCAAAAGGGTGCGTTACTAATGCGCCACCCTGTACATAACCTTTAACAATTTGACCGCAATTGGATAAGCTGAAGATACCCGGAACGGGAATGAAGTTTTCATTATTAAATGATTTGTGTTACCATGTTCACTGCGATGGGTTAAACTGAAGTTCAAAAATATTCAACTGAAATTTAAAGTCAATTCTAGCAAGTAATTTTGAAAAAAAGCGAACATTGTATTACCACGTTAACCGCCATGAGTTAAGCTGAAGTTCAATATTCAACTGAAATTTAAACTTAATTCTGGTTAGCAATTTTGAAAATAGCGAATATTAACTGGATCATGCCTTCCTTTAGCTTTAAATAAGGATTTTTTAAAATTAAGTATTTATTCAGGATTATGAGTATTGTGAATATTTTGGGTATTTTGAGTATTTATGAAAATTTGCTTTATCGCAAAATATGCAAACCTTGAAAAGTGTCCTGCCTGTGCCTTGAAATGCGTGAGCTTTCGTAACATTTCTTTGTGATACCTCAGAGAAATCAAATTCTTGAAAATGTTCCCTATCAATGGGACATTAAATATATAATTGAGGTAATTGTCTCAAATATTTAATTCTTTGGTTTCGACTTGTTAAATACATCAAACAACCACAGGAATAGCACCGTCAACAATAGGTTGAACTACGGCAGAATGCAATAACATTTTGGTTTACGTTGAAGAGAGAGCGTGCTTGCGAATAACATGTGCGCGAAGTTAGTATCATGTATTTCAATAATTGTTTTAGATTCACGGCGCTCTTACATAATAATTAGCCGTCTTTGTCATGTATGAATTTTATCATAGAGTTTCGGTACCGATTATAATCTGGAACAAAACTGGAGAGAGAGCCTTTGTTTAAGCATTTTCAACAATATTCTACATGCAACTTAAATAATTATTTGAGTAGCATATAGAATATTTTTGATTTGACTAAGACAATGACTCGGTCTTTAACCTTCACACATTCTGAAGGTCTGCAGATCTGCTTATCGTTTCCACCTAAAGACTTAAAAGCACGAAAATATTTCTACTTCGTAAACGACATTTATAAAAGATACCCTGAAAGGTAATGAAGCTTTAATTTGCATTAACTCGTTCACCGCAATGGGTTGAGCTGGTGTTCAAAATTAAAATTTATTTGAAAGTCGACTGCATTTAGTAATTTTGATAATAGCAAACATACACTAGATTTTGCCTTCATTTAGCTTTGCTAAAGTGTTTATAAAAATTGAGTTTGTGACTACTAGTCGGTCAGCAGCGAATGAAAATCCCGTCCTTGTACCACCGGTGGGTCACATTGCAATCAAAGTGTTAAATGCTGTACGGTGTTCAATCACTGTTGAAATTTCACGCTATTCTCTCATGATTGAATAAAAACCAGACAAGCTTCGTGACCAACATGCTTCTGCTAAAAATAAAAGCCACCAAAGCAAACCACTAGGGAGCTGTTGACAGTGTGTGTGGAATTCTGAGCAAAATTTACAACCCAAAACAATAATTCCCGCAATGAAAATGAAATCGAATGTCTTGCAGTGGCGACTTGTGGACTGCACATAAAAAGTCCTGAGCTATTTGTGAACTGAATATAAAAGTCCCAGGCTACCTGTGAACTGAACATAAAAGTCCCAGGCTACCTGTGAACTGAACATAAAAGTCCTAGGCTACCTGTGAACTGAATATAAAAGTCTCAGGCTACCTGTAAACTGAATATTAAAGTCCCAGGCTACTCGTGAACTGAATATAAAAGTCCTAGGCTACCCGTGAACTGAATATTAAAGTCCCATGCTACCCGTGAACTGAATATAAAAGTCCCAGGCTACTCGTGAACTGAATATAAAAGTCCTAGGCTACTCGTGAACTGAATATAAAAGTCTCAGGCTACCTGTGAACTGAATATAAAAGTCTCAGGCTACCTGTAAACTGAATATTAAAGTCCCAGGCTACTCGTGAACTTAATATTAAAATCCCAGGCTACCCGTGAACTGAATATTAAAGTCCCAGGCTACTCGTGAACTGAATATAAAAGTCCTAGGCTACCCGTGAACTGAATATTAAAGTCCCAGGCTACTCGTGAACTGAATATAAACAATCTTAGGCTACTTGTGGGCTGTTAACACGTTAACTGCGATGGGTTAAACTGAAGTTCAATATTCAATTCAAATTTAAAGTCAATTGTGGTGATCAACTTTGAAAAAAGCAAACATTTAACTAGATCGGACTTTAATTTAGCTTTTATTAAGTGTTAATAAAAAATGAGTTACCACCTATGTGACCACCGGTGGGTCACTTCACAGTAAATGTGTTAAAAATACTTCAAGGATTGATTTTAGATTGTTGAAATACTTCAGGGTTAATCGTGGGTTGTCCGAAAACCTTCAGGGTTCCGATTCAAAAGTTTCTTGCTTGCTCTTGAGTATATATTACGGTCGTACAGAGAGCTGTTATTAAGATACAGAGGTTGTTTAAAATCTGATTTAGGTGCTTCTATATTATTGAAATGCATACGTTTTGTTTGTGGGTTGTAAATGCACATCGGTGGTTGCTAGTATAGAAAAAGCATTAGATGAAAGACGCCGAGAGGCCGTTGCCGAGCAGATGCAGGCTAAGTCATTGCGTCCGCTTCTGGCTGCCACTTTCATGCCGGGGTTCAAGCTCAATATTTATTCTCCTTCAAGTGACAGCTCCGGCCAGTGTCTATTAGTGACGTGACAGATGGACTTCTCAGTGACAATCCACTTGCGGGCAGTTTTCCCTGACGCCCCACTGTACAGAAACCAATTCTGTCTAAATTGATTATCTTTTCGGTGGACCTAAGGAAACCTAGTTGGTCTCCGTTCTACGTCCTTTTACCATCACACGAAGGCCCATTTCACACTCGGCCAGCAAAGCAGCGTCTATCAAGCTCGCATGAGCTATCTAGCAGACGGTCTGCGAGATCGGTAGGCAGGAATAGCATTGTCACCTCGCACGCTGGATAAAACGCGCGAGTTCAGCGTAAAGGCGACGGCTCGTAATGGTGCTATTCCTACCTACCAGTCTCGCAGACCATCCGCTAGACAGCTCATGCGAGCTTGATAGATGCTGCTTTGCTAGCTCAGCTCAAAATGGGCCTAAGTCGAATAGCACTGCAGCCAATAATTATTTTCTTTACGACCTACCGCTGTGACTACTAGCCCAGTCTTTAAACTTAGCGTATTCAAATCTGATTTATCTTCGCAAAAGCATTATTATTCTGTTCAATAGGTCCAGCTTTCAGTAATTTACACATAGATAAATGCATCATCTATGCTGGTACGACGAATATTATGTTTTATCTACCACCCACCGCTGTGACTACCAGCCCAGTTCCTGAATAACATTTTCATCTCTGGTATATCTTCGGAAATCTCAAATTATCCTGTTCAATCGGCATAACACTTAGACCAAAAAGTGCGCCACTGAAGAGATTTCCATAATGCTGCTTACTGACCAGTTGTCACAAACTCAATTTCCATAAATAGTTAATTAAAGCTAAATGAAGGCACGATCTAGCTAATGTTTGCTGTTTTCAAAATTGCTTACTACAATTAACTTGAAATTGAGTTGAATATTGAACTTCAGTTCAACCAATTGCGGTCTAAGAGTTAACTTGCACTGACTTCTACTAAAATAAATGCATCATCTATACTTGTGCAATGAACACTGAAGACTTGTCTTGGCTAGGCTGTTCTCCTCATGACAGTTGGTGCACTTCTCTGAACTGTCAAGAGATGGCACTCCAAGCATCTCCTTAATACGGCGTCAGTCTTGCCAGACTGTTCTTGTCATTCTTTGAAACTATGTTTTCGAGGATAATACCTGTGAATATCATTACAGTGTCCATAGCTGAAGATTAGGTAGGCCTTCTATATGCTGAAATGGAATATGTTTTTTATTTTGTTACGGAATATCTTTTTTTAATTCACTGATGTCGTGTGCTTTTGTACCTCTAAATTTCTTTCTCAACTTTTATCGTTTTTTTCATAAACTTCCTTTTTAACACATTAATTAAATTGAAGTTCAATATTCAATTAAAATTTAAAATCAATTGTGATAATCAACTTTGAAAATGAAAATAACACACATTAACTGGATCGGGCATTTATTCAGCTTGCATTAGCCATTAATAAAAATGAGTTAGTGACTGCAGGTGGGTCAGCAGCACCATGAAAATCACCTAAGTGACCACCGGTGGATCACTTCACAGGGAATGTGTTAACTTGCTGTATGCAGCGGATATTGTGTGGGAACACATCTCGTACATACCTATCTTCCACGTTAACTCCATGGCAAATGGTGCTTCCATCCTTCCTGTTTAAGAACTGATTAAAAATGAAAAGGGAGGCTGAAAATAGCCTATAATCTAATATAACTCCATTACAAAGTGATGTCCTATTTTAATTCATGAAACCCTCTGAGAATTTGCCTAGTTGCTTAGGGAAAAGTATCAATTTTCTCGTCTGGGTTGGTGGACTGAAAATGAGGTAGCGTTCATCAAGTATCGTTTATTGGCGCCTTATTTGGGGCTATTTTCTCTAAAAACATTGAGCGTTTTTTGGCCATTAGGTGAGTCATTACTTTATAGATAGTTATTATTAAGTAATGTATAAAGTTTTTATAATTATTATATTATTATAATTATAACATTTTTTATATATTATCTAATTATTAGGTTTTTTATAATTATTATCATTATTATTAATATAACCACAATATTATATAGCTATATATTACCTTATTACTTTAAATTACTTTATGGAATCACTCGTACAACTTTCCAAACCGATTATTTTGGGTAAATTTGTTTGGCTAACAAATACGATGATTTTAGCAGGGGTAATTTATTGGTTGAAAATATACAGGTATTTCATGACCCTAAATTTTGGGGTTACATTGTCGCCCCAATATATGGAGTTACATCATTAGCCGAATTAAGGGGGTAACTTTACAGATCAGCATGTAAATTTCAATGAGAGCTTAGAAAAGGGGAGCGAAAAGTTCCCGTCTTGGTGTTTGAACATAAGTCCCGTAAAAATAAAAAGGTACATTTATGTAATCTAAACGAAACGGGTCAATGTGTTCCGAGTTGAAATTCAAACTGAAATTCACGAATTAATGTTAAACATATTACCATATTATCACAATACAATGCAATTATAATAAATTGTAGCCTATTTCTATTGTTATTTACATCATACTATAACCATACACTTTAAGTTTTATGACTACATTTTCCACAAAAAATCCCATTATTCTACGATTTAAAAAGCGGAGGAAAAAAATTCAATCATTCTCTGAAGTCACTCACTTCTTTTCGTTAATAAATTCTTCTTCTTTTCGTTCACCAATATCGATTGAAAGTATTTTAGTTTTATCTAATTTTAAGATTAATTTTATTTTGCGATCGGAGAATAATGGACACCCGAGATTGTACGCTTACATTGAATGAGCAAGAATAGATTAAAAATAAATGAATGTGTATATTAGCGATTATAAATGAACGCGTATATCAGCGCTAATAAATGAACGCGTATATCAGCGCTAATAAATGAACGCGTTTATCAGCGCTAATAAATGAACGCTTATATCAGCGCTAATAAATAAATGTGTATTTCAGCGCTAATAAATAAACATGTACACAAGCGCTAATTAATAAATCTAGGAAGAGCTGTGACGTAAAATTAACCGATGGATAAATTCAGTGATATCAAACGGACTTCATATCTAGGGGTGCAATGTTTGAATGAATCTAATGATAAGATGGAAATTACAGGTTCTGGTGAAGGATACGACCTTGTTGAAAAACACAACTTGACTAAATTTACTTTCGGAAGCAAAGAACGTATGCACATTTTCTAAGTTCTACTTTATTTTTCCAGGCCTCCCATGGCAAAGAACAAGCATCATCGTCAACAACATCGTCATCATCATCGTCAAATTCATCATCATCAAATTTAGAGCCCAGAAGTGAAGGTGAACGAAGACCCGAGGAAGAAAAACTGAAGAAGGAAGTGGCTTTACTGAAGAGAGAGATGGAAGTGAAGAAGAAGGAGAAGGAGCTCAGGAAGAGAGAGGAAGAGCTTAGCAAGAAGGAAAAAGAATTGATCAGAGGACAGGAAGGGAAGACTGACGGAAGTACGGATTGTTGCTCAAGATTATCTCAGGTTGGTGATGGTTGCACAAAAAATGTTTTATTCCAATCAAACCTGATAAATATCATCTTGAAAATTGGTTTTTCAAATCTATGATAACTAACTACGCTTACCCCCTGTCAAGCCGGTACCCATTTCCGACACCTGGGTGGAGTGGGGAATTGTGGCAGAGTTCTTCCTTTTCCCAACAGGGAGAAACACTACCGGGATTCGAACTGCAGACATTTTCTCGTGAAGGGCATTATTTTGCTTGTGTCGTCAAAACTCGAGTGTGGTATTGAACGTGGTAGACATAATTAAACTTGTGTTTCAGTAATTTGTTCTTTATGTTCATGTTTCTTTAAAATTACCCTGTAGCGTGAATTCAAGCATTCTATTCTGAGCGTTAGCAAAAAAGTGCCTTGGAGGAAAATTAGGTTTTAAAACCAAGTTGAATTAATAATTAATTTTGCACAATGGTTCTTGTACTCAATAAAATTATACTCTAGATTTCATGTTCAGTCTGATTTCAAGTGAGAAGTTCCGATTTTTCATAGCATATGAGTAACATCATACCACCATTCTGCATGAATTTCAGGAAGGAATAATTGTTAGAAAGATCAGTGGCTTCAGTGAACCACTTATTATTTTCAACTTTTCGATGATTTTCTGGTTTAATAAGTTTATAAATTTTATTCAGTCAAGGTAAACTATTCACCTAATTCATGTGACTCTAAGGTAAATTGTGTTCTCCTTGAACTTGTTCTGTACTTGAATTTATTTTCATATTTTTGAATTTAAGTAAGACTCTGTCCGACATATTTGAAAAAAGTTGATTCATGTTTTCTATTGAGTTGTCATTAATTCATTTCGATTTTGATGGATTTTCTTTAACTTCCAGGTGACCCCATGTGGTCCTAGTGTCTGTGACATCAACACTGTGATAGCAGCAGCATCGTGAGTACCAATGTTATTTAATTTCTTCATGTGTTTAACCACTGTACAACATGATTAGAATAAGAATATTACACAAATAGAATAAAGTTAAGACATCATACTGTGAAGCTTCTAGCGTTACAACAATTTTCTTTTATTTTTTTAATTTTTTGTTTATTGTACAACAAGATACGAATAGGAACATACCACAAATAGAAAAAATAATGACGCGTGAAAAATGCACAAGCCTACGACATTCAATGCTACTTAAAAAACTAGATGAGAAAAGGAAAGTTCGAAGCTATTAGATAAGTTCGATATTCACTAAAAAAACATTTCATTTTGAATGATGGGTTTTCACGTTGATTTAAGGAAAAATATTAAACTTCAAGTGATGAGTTTAAGTGTTGATTACAAATAAAAACATATGATCCGTCTGTGCGTATGTGGTTTATGCGCACCAGTAGTAAGTGTATCTACGGTAGTCCCCGATTCATAGATACCAGATTCAAAATTTCACAGGCAAAGGCAGAGTCAGGTCAGAGACTCCTAAATTTTCATCTTAATTGGTCGTTTTTTTAACTATTCGCAAAGTTTATTAATCGCTCGTGATTAAAATTGCATTCTGCCGTATATTTTCAAACTTTTTGACTGTTTTTAATCCCGGGAAGGGTGGAAAGAGGGAAGGTGAAGAACAAACATCCTTTCAAAAGGTAAACTAGTAAACTAAAAATAGAATTAATAGTAACTGTCAAGCTGAGAAAGGAGCTTAAAACGCTAATTCCGCAGGTTGGTATTAAAATGTAAGTTAATTTTTGACTTCTGCAAAAATTCTATGTAATGAAAGAAAAGAAAAACACTTTATTTCCAACATAGATGATACAAAGAAGCCATCTTTGGTGTCCAAAATATCTTAAAGTAAGGGTTCTTGTATGCTACACACATGAGTATCGTAATACCCATGTCACTAGTCGAAATAAATGAATGAGGGCAATGTATTGCTAATGTTGTTCAATCTAGATTTGATTATATACAGTATGTAATGAGGTAGCTAATGAGTTCATAATGTGGTGGATAAAAAGAGGGAAAGTAACATTGGGTGATCAGATTAGTGACGCTAGGCTTTATTCAAGAGAACTGTTCCCCGGAAAATTAGCTTTCCGAAAAGCCAAAATTAGCTCCATGAAAGTAATCCATAAATATTTAGACATATATTTTCAGTTTCTTTGAACAGATGACGTGGAATTTCACATAATATCAAAAAATAAATTGGCTTACCGTTATCCAACGGGAAGGCAGAAATGATTTTGAAACGCCTAATTTATTATTATCTTTGGTTCATACTTATACCTGGCATTGCAACAGTGATGTTTCGTGCAATCGCTTTTTTAATTTGGTAAGAGAATATTCTATTTCGAAACTATATTGATTAACTTAAGATTTAAGAATCCACGCTTCTCACCTCGCAAGTTACTCGAACGATGAAGACTTTGTTTCATTTTTTATTGCTAAGCTTGCTGCCATTTTCAGCAGGGCGTAAACAAAGATATATCATATTTACTAGCAAATAACGTTGGTAATATATAGGATACAGGATCGAATTTATTCATAAATTGTGTTGGCAATTTACAGAATACTGCATTTTTCACAGCTCTTAATTAACACATACTTTCTTTTATTGAATTGTGAACTGGTTTTTCAATTATTGTCGTTGACGTTCTATGAACGTTTTTCTTTCAGGCGCATCGTGAGAGAAAATTTGCAGCAACCGAACACAACCGTAGACTATGCTTCTTCTCTGGTGATCGTCCCAGCTAACGTAGAAGAAATCTCTACGTTTAGATCGTCGTCTCAAAATAACGAAACACCTAATGACATTCACAAGCCCCTCGTTGCTGACATTTCGAATCATTACCCAGAAACCGATGACAAATCTACACATTTTCTAAACAGAGAAAAAGAAAATGGAGAACAGACTACGGAATCGCGTATTTTAAGGAGTGAAAGAGACGATGGAGAACAGACATCGGAAACTAATTCCGCCATTTCCCAGGAGGAAAACCAATCAAGAGGGGCAGTGCCACGAACTAAAAGTGATAAGAGAGGGCCGGTGTCCATTGAAGGTCCCGAGAACGTTTCGGAACCGCAACAAGAAGAAAGGAATACGATTGTTGTTGCTCCTGTGTTGAATCCTGATGAGCTAAACGCAAATGGGGTGTCTGCTCAAGTGTCTTTGGCACAACACATGGCGCTGTTACTGCCCTTCACATTTTGGACACATGGAGTCTGTGTATCAGGGGCTACATTAGACACATCTACTGCTGATACGCATGAGACACATACACAAGATGGAGGAACATCGTGTACGCTTCGAGTAGATACAGCGAAGACTGGCACGTCATCTGTACTTACTCCTACACTAAATAAACCAGAGGCATGTACGTCGGATGCTTTCGGAAGTGCAGTGACTGTCCGAATCACAGCTAAGTGTCAGGTGAGAGTTTGTGCATCTGGAATTAATCCACGGAAAATGATATTTTGGTTGGAATTTTAAATGGTTATGTTTGCGAGACAATTTTTGTTTTGATTATGAAATTTTTGAACTGTTCGTAGATTAAATTGATCAGTCACGCTTAAAAAAATTTTCTGTTGCTTAGCTGCAACTTTTTGAGGGTTTGTAACTTTCGGGGAGAGTTTTAAATGTAAACTCATTTCATACAAGAGTTTCCCTCTACCACTTCTTCCTGCCTTCTCCGTTTTCTATGCTACCAAAAGTGCTGCATACTCTTGTAAAACGTTCTAGCAATACAGTTAACACTTCCCTCGTGTATTAGGTCATATGTCTACCAATAGGTAAATTGCTCATTTACGAATGGGAATAAATGTATGACATTACACCTGTTTCGCGACCTTTAAAAAAAATATCTGTCACCTCACGAGGTGATATGATATCGTCCTATCGTATTTTCCATATTTCTAAGGATTGATAAAACTGTATTCGAGTAGTAAATTCGATTTTCAAATTCCGCTACATACAACCTTACCAAACCCACTGTCAACAACCGCGGAAACGCGGCGAACGTTTTAAAGGATGCGAACTGGAGCCCTTCTAGTTGAAATTTTATCTCCCTACTTTTGCTTCACTAAGACACGATTTTATGCATTCCGTAGCCGTAGCTCATTAATAATGATGTATGGCTACGGAATGATACGATAATCATATTTTCACAGCCCTAATAATCACCCACTTGCGCATGTGTGTGATTTGTAATAAATCACATACATGTAATTCAATACAATGTGTAAATGACAAACATACGCATGTATGTATTTGATTATTAGGGCTGTGACAAAATGATTAGAGCATATTGTCACAGCTCAACTCATTGGGTTTAAAACATCTTAAGTTTTAAGTTGTGATGTTTATGACTGATTTTTCATCAATTCCAGAGCCTCCAAGTGACCGCATCCAATCACGCCAGCACTTCTATCCACGCATCTTTATGACTGATTTTTCATCAATTCCAGAGCCTCCAAGTGACCGCATTCAAGCACCCCAGCACTTCCATCCACGCATCACCTTCAGAAGAAGTGAGTGATGCATCACTGGTGATGCCTATCATGAGGGTTATGAAGGACGAAGCCATCACCATCACGATCACTGCCCACTCCCACACGGTCACCACCATAGTCATCACCTCAGCAAGCGACAGGTCAGTCTATTTCTCTCTGTATTTCTGGGTAATCTGTTTTTTTTTCTATTTCTGGGAAATGTTTCTCTTGATGTTTTTTGGTAATTTGTTTCTCTTTGCATCTATTTGTAATCAGTTTCTCTTTGCATTTATGGGTAATGTTTCTCTTTTATTTCTGGGTAATTTGTTTCTCTTGTATTTCTAAGTAATCTGTATCTCTTTACATTTCTGGATAAATTTTTTTCTTTCCGTATTTCTGGGTAACCTATTTTTTTCAGACTTCTGGATAATCTGTTTCTCTTTGTATTTTGAGTAATTTGTTTCTTATTGTATTTCTGGGTAATCTCTTTCTTTTAGCTTTTCTGGTCAATCTGAACTAAGTAACTATGTTAGATTATGAAATTGGGGGAAAATTTTAGGTACAAGTAAACGGTTTAGAATTCATGCATTTGGAGCATGTTGAGAGAACGAGTAGTTGTTTTCGGTAAGATTCTTAAGATGAGATTTTACCCAAGAGATACTTTTTTGTATGATATTTTTGTTTTGATATCATTGGGAAAAGTCATTGTACTGGATCGGATTTTATGCTGCAATTATTGGTCAAAGTAACAACATTGAACCAGATGCTCCAAACAAAATTTTTATGTCAAAGTAACTGTATTAAATTAAATGCTTGATTTGCAATATAAATACTTCAGAAAAATAAAATAAATAAAAGTGAAAGTTTTGAATTGGCTTTATTAGGGTTAAATAGTAATTGAGAGAAACTGTTTTTCGTGTGTGTTTTAGCTTGACAATTTTATAAATGGGAATTTTCCAAGAAAAAGTGCTTGGTCAGTTGAAGTTTAAGGTGTTGTGGGAATGAAGATTTTATTTTATCAAAGAGGATTTATAAAAAGATAGGATTCAAGAATAATTTTCCACTAAAAAATTCGTACTTCTAAAAATGTTCACTAAGTTCCTCCTCTAGTGAATTAGTCTGAAGAAACTCGTGTTTTAAATGAACCCGTTTTGAATGTAGCTTGTTATTCTATGCTATTATTTGATGCAATATAAATACAGCCATAATGTAAGAAAACGTGTTTTTAAAATAAATTTGTTCAGGTAATCTATAATGATGGCTGTCTTTGTGTAATATTTTGAGACAGGAATTACTCTCTCAGCTCGAGGCTAATCAGTAAAATCGAAATTGCCCTCTTTAAATTTCAAAAATCATCCACGGCGGTTTCCAACACTCACACCTTCTGGATAGACATCGTTTGTGCTTTTTGCTGCTGTTGTTGGATTACTACCTTTGTGAAATTCACACAACATGCAATGACGCATATGATTCACTTTTCCTTCCATGTGCTATAGATGCGTTTAAATATCATTTAGAGAAGATGCAATTAAGTAGAAAGTTGAACTGAATATCTGACATCTGATCTGACCTTGAATGCAGTTGTTTGGACTTATTCATATGTTCTAATGTTTGGTTAAAGAAAAAAGAACAAGACTTTCCAGTGCCTCTACTAAAAGAACATTCCTATTTCCTACCTTTCTTTTACCCAATCTATCTAATTTTCTTTTTCAGCTACTGGTCATTACTAATATGATTGTCTTTCTGCAAAGATGACGCAAACTAATGTACAAATTAGATTACGATGAATCTTTCCATCCTCAAATCTTCTTTGATTCATTCTTCCAATTTATTATTGTTAAATACTTTAAATACTAACGTGAACTTCCTCCTACAGAGATGAAGCAATAGTGGAGTACGACATTCATAAGGTCCTTGCATAACAAAGTTGCCACCATCGACGAAGTGTTACACCGGGAGACAGATTTCCGATACACCAGCCATCGTCTACAAGCCTTTGAAACGCCTCCTACCGTCAACCCAGAAACTATGAACTCGGTTCTACAATCAACATCATTTAACTTGACAATTAGATCTCAATAGCAATAGGAAGTGTTTCAATGAATGAAATTCACCGTATATGAACAGAATGATTATAATCATCAAAGCTGGTTCATTTTTACAACAGTTATTTTGTCTTTGATTCAACTCCTGGTCTAAAAAGTTAATTTTGTAAGTGGTGAAGAATGGTTAGATAAATTCCGTCCTGTTTCCTGAAATGCAGAGATTGAATAATCCCAGTGTCGTCTGTTATTCCATTTGAGTATTACATATTAAAAAAACAATTATTGAAGTAGTGATGATGCCGTAGAAGAATAAAATTTAGAATTAACAACCAAATTTGGAAATAGATGAGCTCTCTTGGTATGCATAATTGAGTAGCTTGTGAAAATGATGGGACAAAATAGGATAAAAGGGCAAAAGTGCACCAGGAAAGTGGCTATGAAGTAGTGGTGACAATATAAAAGATGGAAATTTTAAATGAGTAGACATATTTCAAATGAGTAAAACAATTCAGAGATGCTCAATTGTGTTGCTTGTCATATGAATTGAATAGGATGGAATGGCCAAAATGTACCAGATACTTTAATGTATTGAAATCATCTGTGGTTCTTCACTTGTATGCTCTGAAAGAGGTTCTAGCGTGTGGAAGAAATGATACATGAATTCAAACGATTTTAGATAATATCTATTAGTCAGTATTAGAGAGTGAGATTTTTCATAAGATATGTATAGTTTAATGAATTTACTTTAGATTTTTTCAGGTTGTACTTCTAAGTGGAAAGGAATTAATATTTTTAAGGTGCTCTGTTGTTGTCCGCAGGGAAGTCTTAGTTGAGTCACTTCTAGTTTTTCATCAAGCGTATTTTTGAAACTATTTCTTTAAGTAAATTTTGAGCTAATCGCCACAGAACATGAGTTCCACGGAGGACACTTGTCATTTTTTTTCAAGTGTGAGTGAACATTGCTTGTTCATAAACATAAAAGTGAACATTGCTTGTTCACTTTTACAAATGAAGCATCGATTCCGGAACTTGGCGTCTGGAAAAAATGTCTGGAAAAGACTTTCTTCTTTTTGCCTATTCAGCGTTATTTTTATTCAATTTTATATTTTACAGAACGAAAATCGAGAATGCGATCGGCTCCATGTTGATATCGTTTGTACTAGGTTAAGCAACCATTTATTTTTTCCTGGAAAACTTTTGTATGTTCATTGGAGGCTGAAGAGATGTTGTTTGGAAAAGACGGTGATAAATGAAGTTTAGAGCATAGAAAAAGGCTCTTATACATCTTTTTTTAGTCGGTGGTGAAACTTAGTTGTGAAAACCGTAGAGTTTGCAGTTTTGGAGCATTTTGGCTTGTCTGCTCAGCATTTTTCAAGTAAGGAAATAAAAACTAGTAGCACTGGTTTTTCATTGAATTAATGTTTAAGTTTACTCGTTTCGCAATTAGAGCCCAGTAATTCTTTAGATTTAGAGTTTACTTTGTAATACCATACATAGAATAACAGCTGTCGCTGGCTACGAAAGGAGTGTCAGCGTGTAGGAAAGTCTCTTTATTTTTTTCCAATTATCCAAAAGTTTCGCAAATAATGTTGTTTTTAATGGATAATTACAATGCTATAACTTGCTGTTTTGTGCCCTGAATGATTTTGTTTGATTTTGAAAATACGCTCAGTATGAGAATGATTTAGATTATACAATATGAACGGAAGTGATTAATTTTATTCGCTATGGGCGACCAAGTTGAGACAAATTCGTTCAATATGAGAATGATTTAGATTATAAAATATGAACGGAAGTGATTAATTTTGTTCGCGATGGGTGACCAAGTGTCAGTATCTGAAAATGTTATTTTGAAAATAACTTTTCTCAGGAAACTGAACGAATGACGGGGTGTTTTTTCTACCGCGGATCAGTTTTGAACAGTTATACGCTACATATCAACTGCACGCGGTAATGAGAGTGGAACATGGCATAACGGTTTGATAAAAGTTCCATCAACGTAATTTTTAGCCTTTTAGGCACATTAATACATCAACTGCGACGTGAGCCAACGGTGGCCAGAGAGGAATTTTACACAAGGCTGTTGACCGACCGGCAGTCACGAACTTAATTTTCAAAAATACACCATCAAAATAAAATTCAGACACAATCCATTTATTGTAATTTCTGATGTCGATTTAATGAACTGAAAATTGTTCTAATTGAATAATTATATTCCATTTTAACTCGTCGCAGTCCCAGTGTTAACTTTCGAATTGTTTTTGAAAAATTCAATGCTACATATCAACTGCACGCAGTAATGAGAGTGGAACATGCCATAGCATTTTGATGTCAGATCCATAAACGTAATTTTTATATTTATAGGAACATTGGCTATCTAATTTTTTGTGTGCTGGACACCGAAAAAACTAGCTACTCGTTGTTGCTTTGAATAAAGTAAGATGCTCCCACAAAAGTCACACGGTCAGTATCAAGATTTCATAATGTCAAAAAAGTTAACTTCATTCCACTTCCCTCAAAAATTTTTCACCCTCGCTGAATCGTATCAGAATGTCGCTACTCGGTTGCTGTAGAAAGTCGAATAAGACAACTTTGATCTATTTAAAAATTCAACTCGTTAAACAGTTAGACAAATTAAAACATCATGCCATGTTTCAAACTGAGCCCTTGCATGTTTGTATTGTTCAGCTACTCGACTGATTGAGAATATATTATTTTACAGCTCATGAAATAAACGAGTATTTAAAATATGTTTTATTGACCTGATTAATTAATGGAAAAATGTAAAATGAAATTTCTTTTTTTTGCATTCTATGATCATGCGAGTACTTAAAACGAGTGAGCGCAAATATTGGGCTACTTAATTATTGTTATTTGGCAAAGTCGAACATTTCATGGCAGTTATCTTAATAAAAAATTATTTAAATTCTTAGATAAGTTAAGAGACCGTTAAATTTAAATCATTATTAAAGGTCCCTATAAGGCCTTGTGGAACTCTGTATAAACTCGAGGCAACATGGGAGAGATTTGAAAATTAAATTAATTTCCATTCTAAAACTAGCTTTTTAGCAGCATTTTCGTACCTCCTCAACCTATGCAATAATGATGCTTTCAAACATTATTTTATATTAGAGTCTTCATGAACATTTAGGAGAGGTTGAAATGCACTCAACGTGAAGCTAGCAACACTTTATATTCAAAGTTAAATTTATTTATTATTTTAGAAACCTATTTAGGTGAAGCATTAGTGAAGAAGAAACCTATTCAGGTGAAGCATTAGTGAAGAAGAAACCTATTTAGGTGAAGCATTAGTGAAGAAGAAACCTATTCAGGTGAAGCATTAGTGAAGAAGAAACCTATTCAGGTGAAGCATTAGTGAAGAAGAAACCTATTCAGGTGAAGCATTAGTGAAGAAGAAACCTATTCAGGTGAAGCATTAGTGAAAAAGAAACTCATTCAGGTGAAGCATTAGTGAAGAAGAAACCTATTCAGGTGAAGCATTAGTGAAAAAGAAACTCATTCAGGTGACGCATTAGTGAAGAAACGTCACACTAAAAACATAAAATAATGTTATTTATTGAGCAAGTAATCTTTGAGTTCCGGATACCCTCTATTTTTCCAAAAATAGCCGTGAGGAACGGAAAATCTCACCGATTTAAAGATCAGCTTTCTTTAGAACTGTTTCTGTGGCCTCATGCTGTCATTATCAGTTAAACGTCAACATCAGCGATCTCATGGAATTTATACAAGTGATAAATTGATTTACAAACCCAGTCTAACTTTTTTGCCGGAGCATGAATATTTTTCGCCGCCCAAGAGATTTAATTACTTGGGCGGCGGAAAGCATGCATGCAGACGTCGGACACGTCTACGTCGGACACGCCTACGTCGGACACGTCTACGTCGGACACGCCTACGTCGGACACGCCTACGTTGGACACGATTACGTCGCACACGCCTACGTCGCACACGCCTACGTCGGACACGCCTACGTCGGACACGCCTACGTCGGACACGCCTACGTCGCACACGCCTACGTCGCACACGTGTCATACTTGATTAAATGACTTCAGCTTTTTTTCTTCCACGAACGATCTGTTATCAGCCCTGCAATGGTAATAGATAAGTTAGCAGGGCGCCGTCTCGACCAGCTGATGAACAAAGCTCACGTATCGCGTTTGTGTAGTAATTTAGTCCCTTTATGTTAAATAATAATTAAAATCCTATTGGTTTTTCAGATACATCTTGCATTAACGCACTTTCAATTATTTTTTTAGTTTTTCCTTGATGGAATTAAATTTTTTAATTTATAATATGTTATTGTTTAAGTATTTCAATATTAATTTCAATATCTCAGTTATTGATAGTTATTGAAAATAGATCCATATCGGTAGGCAAAGTACTATATTTTATTTCCACTTCATTTATACGCATTGAATAATTATTGGCGCATGAAATTAGTTGAAACTGTTACTTGATCGCCTTGTTAAGTTCCTTAATTCAGTGCTAACGAACAAGTTGTTCTCTTACTCATTTTTTTAATGGACAACATTGTTCAACAAATTTATATTTTTTTACGGAAACGAAAGCAGCCGTCTTTTATAAATTTTGGGTCGCTGAGCATGAAAATATCTATTTAAATTCTCTTCTGGCACAGCGTTTTACGTGATTTCCCTATATACATTTTATAGATACGTTATAGGATTTTTTACAGGTAAGCCCTGCCACTAATGCAACACACAAGTTCACCTACGTGTAACTATCGAAATAATGCACTTATCGACTTCAAATTACTCTCAAACGAAAGAATGTTTTAATATTTGGTTTAAGAGTAACTTGAAGTCGATAGGTGCATTATTTTCAAAGTTACAAGTGGGTGAGCTTGTGAATGTCACTAGGAGCTGGGCTTGATTGGATTGATTGGACATGAGTTCGAATGGAAAAAAAAATATTTTTGTTGCTCAGATATTACCTGTGCCTGCAAATTCATCTCATAGAAAAAGATTGGCATGCTGAGTACCCAAGTTGAATTGACCTTTAACAACCAACATGGTATGAAAAACGAGTTCCGAGTTGAGAGAGGGTGATACCACATCGAGTTTCTGCGACATATAACGGATGTACTTTGTGTAAACGATGCACACTGAGCACAACTGCATCGATTTATGAATATCGATTTAAAATATAATTTTGGATATTAAATATAATAAAAAATTCAGATTAAAAATTAAATCAAAATATCGATGTAAAACATAATAAAAGTATCGATATAAAAGAAAATAAAACATCGATATAAAATAAAGTAAAAGCATTGATCTGAAATAAAAAAAATCGATATAAAATAACAATATCAAAATGAAAAAAAATAAAAATCGAAATAAAATCAATAAAATGTCGACATTGAGTAAAATAAAACATCGATATCACATAAATACAAATATCGTTACAAATAAAAATATCAAAGTGAAATGGAATAAAATGATGATGTGAAATGAAATAAAATTTCGATATAAAATGAAATAAAAATTTCCATAATACATAAAATAAAAATTTCGACATCATGTAAAATAAAAATGTTGATGTGAAAAAATAAAAAATATCGATAGTAAATAAAACAAAAACATCTACACAATATAAAACAAAAATATCGATATAAAACAAAATAAAACTTTCTATCCAAAATAAAAATTTCGATATAAATAATAAAACATCGATCCAAATGTGTCCCTATGTTTGCATCAACAGTGCGCACCGCTCCGAATGATCACTCTACCAACTAAAATCCATAGGTAATGATGACTAGTCTGAATGATTGTTAATTGTTTTCACTGATGGAAATCGAAATATCATTCACATATTTTGAGCTTCAAATGACAAAAAGTGGCCGTCCATTTTTTTCCCAATGAATTAATTGTGATGCAATGATGAACGTGAGGTGTAGAGATGAGTATAAAATACAGAGCTAAATATGAAAAATTAAGATACAAATGAGGCACAAAGATAAAAATGAGAAATGAAGATAATTATGAGGTACAATGATAAATATGAAGTGCAAAGATAAATTTGAAGTACAGAGAAAAATATGGGGTACAGTTGTCAATAAATGAAACAAAGACAAACATGAAGAACAAAGATAAATATGAAGACAGAGACAAATCTAAGGTACAGAAGTAAATAGAAGGCACAAAGATAAGTATGAAGTAGAAAGATAAACATGCGGAACTAAGATAAATACAAGGAATAGAGATAAATATGAGGTACGGACATTAATGGGAGGGACGGAGATAAAATTTAGATTTGGAGATACGTTTGAGGCAGCATTATATTCAAATGGTTGCGCAGCTCACGGTGTGGTGACTTGAAGATATTCACACAAGTTCTTCAAGAGATAAGGCAACACACTCAGATGACAATGTGTACAAGATATGGTACCTGAAAAATCTAGAAACATCCCAATTTATCTATTAAATTGCGTATCAAGAAGAACTTTTACCCCACAACCCGCGACAGCGCGCGTGAGCCGACAGACTTGGATTGCCAAAGACACCCTCTAAATCAGTTCTGAAGGTATTGATTGAATTTAAATTGTTCCAAGTTTTAAATTTATTCCAAACTTCTTGACTCGTTTGCCACGCAAGCCGTTGTGAGGCCCAAGTGCTTGTACCAACTGAAAAAAATAATTTAAGTAATTTAAAATTATTTATGCCAGACTCTTAAAATCGGTCTCCAGTCACTAGCATTTTGCCACATTTCTAAATTCTTGCGATGTAGGATAGAAATAAATTTAGTTAGGATGTTACTTAAGGCTTGTTAGTTACTTCAAATTGATCAATCTTTTCATCTGTCGAGTGAACTCGATAGCATCATTGATCATCTTTCATGATCAATGAAACGAGTCTTTCTTTCATTTATTGATATCATCCGCCTTTGATTCTTCCTCCTGCATCTCGAGTGTGCGCAGCCATGCCGTAGTACAAGTGTTCATCGACGGGGTTGAAAAACAGAGCTGCAGCAATCCCTCTCCGTGAAGGTGGTCGTTATAAGTAGAGGTTCTTAACCCTGTTTTAGCAGTGACCCTAAATCTGCCCAAGATAACTGTCTCGACCCAAACCCCCGTAACAAAAAAAAGTTTTTATATTTTTCTCTTTTTAAAAAAAGTTTTTATAAAGGTTTTTTATAACCCTTTTTAAAAAACTTTTTTTGTTATGGAGGTTTGAATCGAGGCAGTTATTTTGGGAAGATTTTGGGTCACTGCCAAAAAAGGTTAAGAATTTCTGCTTATGACGACCACCTTCACGGTTAGGAACACCGTAGAGGAAACAAGGTAGGGTCATTTCTAAGGGTGAAAATACACCTCCTCATGTTCGGCTAGTCAATAGAAAGGCTTTACATCAAACAACTTTATGACGTCACCAAAACGCAATATCGTTAGGCCAATAGTGGAGCCAGACTTGGGGGCAGCAGTGCTACCAGATGAAATATGAGCGTTGCTATTGGTTCGTTGCCGTGACGTCGGCAAAACCACATCGTCAACGAAAAAAGACTGGTTTGAACCTACCTTGTTTCCTCTACCGTGGATAGGGATTGCTGCAGCTCTGCCCTTCAACCCCGCCGATGAACAATTGTACTGCTCGCCGTGATACAGTGGTTAAGGGATCGGCCTTGCATTTCGGAGGCCCGGGCTCGTATCCCGGCACTGGCGCGGCGATTTTCCCCGTTGGGTATAAGGGAGAGCTCAAGCACAATACCCCACTCAACCCAGGTGTCGGAAATGGGTACTGGCTTCACAGGGGAACCGTCATGGTGTCCTAAATATGGTTTTAGTTATAATACATTTAAAAAAACCAATGCTTAAGATCATATGTATCAGGCTTGATTGGAAATAAAGCATCCTAAGATGCCGATGTTTGTTTGTTTTTACTACAGCTGTGCGCACTCGAGATGAAGGGGGAAGAATCAAAGGCGTTATATCACACAAACTTTTAGTGGCCCAACAAAATGGCTTGGAGCCCCTACTTTTTGGTTGCGACCAATGGGTTAAGTACCACTGTCATACAGGATTGAGGGACTCTGCGATTGCCGTGGTAGTTAACTATTAAGGTTCTATCTTGCTGGGACACTAGACCTCGCATTTTATTACTTTTGTGCTACTATAGTATTTCGCAAATCAGGAGGGTGACCCTTAGGAGTGATGGATCCTATATGACAACATTGATTTACGTGCTGGCGGATCACCACTCATCTTTACTCCAGTGCTTTGAATTTTTGCGAAACCACGAGTGTTACAGGAATAAAGTGTATGTTATGTCTGGTACAAGCCTGAACGACTTTGATGTCCATCGATTGCGATAAAGATTTTCAACTACTTTCTCATTTCAAACTTCTGAAAATCTTTTAAATCCTTGAAGAAAATCTGCCAATTTATGTAAACAACTTCACACTGAAAAATGAGGGACAGAACTATTTGAAAAGATATAAAATAACACGATCACTACTGCCCTTATCTGAAAGAACTCATTAGGTACTCACAAAACAGGCTGGTTGTTTGAACAGAAATGATTCTCATGTTAATGTGAACAATGTAGAAGATAAATTGGTCGCACTTTCGTAATTATTGGACGGTTACTCTCTTTTGTATGAGAACAAAATAAGGAGTTCTCAACTGGCGGTGAATGGTAGCAAAACGCGGAGTGAAAACTTGTAAAACCGAGATGGTTTGTCGAAAAATGCGAAGTGAAGAGTTGCGAAATGGATTTGATTTGTTGCAAATGATGGTGTGAAGAGTTATCAACAGACGCTGAATGGTTGCAAAAGGCGGAGTAAAAGCTTGTGAAACAAAGATGGTTTGTGGAAAAATGCGGAGGGAAGAGTTGCGAAATGGATTTGATTTGTTGCAAATGACGGTGTGAAGAGTTATCAACAGGCGCTGAATGGTTGCAAAACGCGGAGTGAAAACTGGTGTGAAGGCTTTGATTGCTTCAAATGCGCAGTAAGTAATTGTGGAACAGCGATGGTTAGTTACAAAAGGTGGAGTGAGGAGTTGTGTAATGGTTTCGAATTGTTGCAAAAGGCTAAGCGAAGAGAAGTGTGTTTGTTTGTTTTTTGTTTGTTTGTTTAGTGTAAAGCTTTTGTTTGATGAAAAATGCTGAGTAAAAAATTGTGGAAAATCGTAGGTACATTACAAAATGGCCAGTAAGGAGTATTGTAAAAACGTTGTTTAGTTGCCAAATGCGGAGAGAAGAGTTGTGTGAGAGCTTTAATTTGATGGAATATGCGGAATGGAAAAGCGTTAGTTTGCCTGTTAAAGTACGACTCTTGTCGGTCAAAGAAAACTCGGTAAAATGGACATAAATCAATTTGATGCCTTGAAACTCATACCATTTTCAGCGGGCATAATATGACCAAAACATACATACGTCAAATTAGAGAAAATAATTAAAATTCAAATATGCAGAGACGAAGAACGCGTAGTTTTTTATTAACTAGCAAATGATATAGAGGTGAACATGTTGATGGCCCCAGCATGCGAAATGAGCACATTTGCTGTCATATTATGTGAAACGACCGGTATTAATTTTAAATGATTTTTAAAATTTTTTTTTTTTCTCGCATTCTTCGTTTTCTCGTGTATGTTCATTTATTTTCTCACTAAATTAATTATAATATTAAATAATTAAATCAAAAAGTAACTAAATTAATAATATTGATAAATTAAATTAAATTGAGTTAAATTAATATGAAATTAAATAAAGTAAATTAAATAAATTGAATAACATTAAATTAATAATAATAATTGACGCATTAAATTAATAAGAAGATGTTTCGTTTTTGAGAGCATTTCTAAAGATAGAAAATCCCAGTGAAAACCATGAGTCTTCGTGGGTGGCAGAATAAGTAGGGACAAAACAGTGAAACTGGTTGTGTATTTCAATAGCGGTTGTGTATTTTAAAGCCAGTTGTGTATTTTAAAACTAGTTTGGTACTTTAAAACCTGTTGTGTATTTTAAAACCTGTTGTGTATTTTAAAACCCGTTGTGTATTTTAAAACTGGTCGTGCATATTAAAACCAATTGTGCATTTTAAAACCAGTTGTGCAATTTAAAACCAGTTGTGCAATTTAAAACTGATAATGTATTTTAATATCTGTTATAGATTTAAAAGCGGAGTTGCATTTTAAAACCGGTTGTGTATTTTAAAACTGGTTGTGCATTTTAAAACCAATTGTGCATTGGTTTTCGAATCTTTGAGATCGATGTGAAAACATCGACCATTCATTCAAAAATGTTGATGTTTCAATCCTATTTAGAGTAAATTGTGAACAAGATTTTAAAATTTTAGAGTTCCTACTCATTTTACCTCATTAAGTTAATCTCAATGGAGACACCAGCGCCGTCAAATTAACCATCGCTTCCACCAGCTGTTGCAATGAACATGTTTAACGATCTAGAGGGAATGATTCGCCAACCGCAAATTTATTAAAAATAGGCTTAAGGCTATTTCCAAATAGCCTGTTGATTATAACAGTCTTTTTGGAAAATTCGACGAAATAAAGATAATAACAGCCTATTTGAAAAATTCGACGAAATAAAGATAATAACAGCCTATTTGATAAATTCGACGAAATAAAGATAATAACAGCCTGTTTGAAAAATTCGGCGAAATAAAGATAATAACAGCCTATTTGATAAATTCGACGAAATTAAGATAATAACAGCCTATTTGATAAATTCGACGAAATTAGGATAATAACAGCCTATTTGATAAATTCGACGAAATTAAGATAATAACAGCCTATTTGAAAAATTCGACGAAATTAAGATGATAACAAACTAATTGAAAAAT